>KK116354.1:204423-230339 GCA_000611955.2 Stegodyphus mimosarum
GAAACTGCGATTGGTGCTACAAGAGGAACGAGCAGCAGTGTCTCAACAGCTCATTAACAACCACATATCCAACATGCACAAATAATGTGAAACCTGCCTAGCAGTCAGGGGAGATCATATCCCCTATTAAAGGCCGGATGTTTCTTGCTGGGCACCCATCACAGGGATGTTTCGGCCTTCAGTCGCATTGCGCTCCATGCTACTTTTTCAATAAAGCTTCTTTTTATCCCTCTGATTTCTCTTTTAGTAAGTGTTGCTTACATTACTCATGTCCTTACGTATTGGGGATCTTACGGTATTAAATGTGTTGATTTGGAAAGCTTTTGTACAAAGTTATATTGAAAAAACCGTGTCGTCCTTAATTTTTGCACACCAGTGTATATACCTACACACATACAATGTCCATGAACGTAAATATCCTTACCGTGCCCGTATCAGTCGTGTTGGACTGATAAGACATGGGACTATTTTGGTTAATTTTCTGAGATTATTGTTTTCAATATTGAACTTTAATTTGTGCCTTTGTTGGTTCAGAAATAGGGCTGATGTATTTACGTCTTTCATTGCACCAACCCCCTTATGAACGAAAGATATGAATTTCTTTTTTCCTTTTTGGTTTGGCGCCTTTCATGCAGTTCACCACTATGCTTTTGGTTTTTTATTATTGCGTATGATTTGTTCCGAATTGAATGTGGGATGGATTTTAAAGGTAGTAATTTAACTTATTTTGCATGATCATCATCACTGATTGCTGCTCTGATCACGCAACTGGATTAGGTTTCGAAATGCTTTTTACTTTGTATTTATTCATTATATATATAATAATGATTATTTATAGAAAGTAGTATAAGAACGTAGAGAGCTTTTTGGTCAAGAATTTTACGCATTGAGCTGCAAAATTAAAATTAAAGGGAAGCAAAAGGAGCAAAATTTTAAAAGCTATTGCCTAAAAGTAAATTTGATATCCAAGTCCCAAGCAAAAAGAGAAAAATTCTAAAGGCAATCGCCTAAAAGCAAATTTGATACCTACAATCCAGAGTTTAAAAAACTTTAACAAAAATTAATTACTCAAAAATAAAAGTAACGCAAAAAAACTAAAAACTAAATGTTGGTATTCAAGAAATTCAACATTTAAAAATTGTAACACGTAAATAATAAAAACCATTTTAAGCACAAACTAAATTAAAATTAAAATACCAGAAAAAATTACAAAGAATGGCAGTAAATGGCAATTTAGCCTACGTCGAACTTGTTGCGGACTTATCAAGAGAAAAGCGCAACCTCTCGTGCATAGCTAAACTCCATTACGCGTTTCGTCAATGATTATACACAGTCCAGTCACATTAATGTGACCACCACGTACTTTCCATGTCAGAGTTAAATAACCAATCACAGAAGGCAGGTGCAGTTGAGCGTATATAAAGGGTGTGTGAGGGCTTCGGAAAACGTTTCAATCGTTGGCGTAATGCAGAAACGAAGCGATTTATCCGACTTCCAAAAGGGCATGATCATTGGCTTTCGGGCCAAGGGTGGAAGCATTTCCGAAACGGCTGAGTTTGTGAACTGTTCGCGTGCCGCCGTGGTAAAAGTGTAACGTGCATGGCAAAATGGGACTGTCCAAAATCAGCGACGTGGCAAATGTGGTGCACCACGGGCCATAGATGACAGAGGCGAACGACGGTTGCGGAGATGCGTTCGGGCAGATCGACGGGCTACCGTTGAGCAACTGACCACCAAAATGAACCAAGGGGCTACCAAAAGTGTCTCCCAAAGTACTATTCAGCGAACATTGCTGCGTCTGGGCCTCCGAAGCAGACGCCTGGTTCGTGCACCTATGCTGACTGCTGTTCATCGACGGCGAAGGCTAGAATTTGCACGCCAGTACAGCAGCTGGACGTCCACTGAGTGGCGACAGGTTGCGTTTTCGGATGAATCGCGTTTTATGCTCCATCGGACAGATGGACGTTGGCGTATAAGGCGTGAAACCTCTGAAAGGAACCACCCTGCAACCATTGCCGGAACGGTCCAAGCTGGAGGCGGGAGCATTATGGTCTGGGGAATGTTTTCCTGGCATTCTCTAGGTTCACTGATCATTGTGGAAGGCACAATGGATCAATACAAGTACGCATCTGTCCTTGCGGACCATGTTCACCCCTACATGCGCATTGTTTTTCCTCAGGATGATGGCATCTTCCAGCAGGACAATGCGAGGTGCCATACAGCTGCCAGTGTACGTGCGTGGTTCGAAGAGCACCAGGATGAGTTTACCGTCCTCCCCTGGCCAGCAAACTCACCTGACTTAAACCCAATCGAGCATCTGTGGGACCATCTCGATCGAGTTGTTCGCGCCATGGATCCTCAACCGCGTAATCTAGCGCAGCTGGCCACGGCATTAGAGTCGGCATGGCTCAACATCCCAGAGAACACCTTCAGGGACCTATGTGACTCTCTTCCTGCACGTCTCGCAGCAGTCCGCTCTGCGAAAGGTGGTTATTCTGGCTTTTGACAGATGGTCACATTAATGTGACTGGACTGTGTATATAATGATTTTATCTATAATTAATAGAGTAACTATTATAATTAATAAAACGGAAATCTCTGCATCGTTTAAAACATTTTTGTAATTGGAAGTATCGGTAGGATTGCGAAAATAAAGGCTGGGTAAGCATTTCAGTGCCTAACGTGCACACGAAATAACGTATTTAGAAATTATAAATAAGCAGTCATAAAGCCCAGTATGCATTTTTTACCCACTCCCATTTGATTCAATTATTTGTTTTAGAATAGCTGAAAAGTTCCAGCCCGGTTAGTAATTTGCAGTGATTTCAGAATCAAATGAATTCTTGTGACAGAAGACAAAAAGAAATAGGCCAATATAAAAGTATTTTAATTTGATTGTCATGGCTTTGGTAATGTTAACAGTTTTCGTAAAGGCCAAAATTGAATTTTCAAAAACATGAAAATTGCGATTGTGCTAATGTGTATGTGCCACTGTATCATATTCTGTAAAGATAGCGAGTTATCTCTATGTCCGAAATAGCACAGCAAAAACTCGGAAAGGTTATGTTCAAAGACTATGAATCCGTGATAGAAATGAGCACCAGTACAAAATTTAAACATTGGTAAGTAGTCTAAAACTACGCAGCGACAATAACAGGCACCCTAACTTTATCGGTGCGTGCATTTAAATCAATCGATTACGAGGGATCTGCGAAGGCGGTTTAGCTAGAATTGGCAGAAGGGACACGTGTGAAAGGAGCTATCTAGATTCAAAAGCCCTCAGACACTACAAGCTAACTTGCATTCTAATGAACACACTGCAGTAGAAAAGAAATTCGAGGCTACGAATGGAAGAATAGACATAGTTAAAATTAAAGTTGGAGAAATTCAGGGAAGAGTTTCTGCTGTCGAACAACAAGTCGAAGAAAGTTTTGCTGTTTGACAGTTTTTAAAGTTTACAGTTTAATGAACAGCCAGTTTACGGGGTTGACAGTTTAAAGAAATCCATAGCGATAGGTGGACAAAATTCTGATGCCTCTAAATTCCTACCTATGCTTTCTTATTTGTTTCTAAAGCTATCCACCTACGATGTAAAAACCTCCCGGCAAGTATACAAGAAAACGTTTTCTATAGTAGCGAACGGAAATGGGTGGGATTCCCAAGCTAAGGCCTACCATCTCGCCGCTTCGCCGTATATTCTCCAAATTCTGCCCGAAAACCAGAGGCTAGGCTTCGAAGACTATATGGTACGTTTGAGCTGCGCTCTGGCGAGAAGTGTTTAAAAGAGTACAGCAGGCTTCAGTTAAAATATCGCCAACAAAAGCCCGAAGAAAATTCCAAAAGCTCGCCATGGATGTTAAAGGCTCTCTCATCTCACTCTTTCGGACTGCTCATCAGAAACAAAGAAAATCTATCTCTGCAGTATTTCATGGATGGCATACGGGATTCTGAGATACAGAAAGCCCTGGTAATGCCGGATCTCAACGATCTATAAAAGAACTTTGATTAACGCCATGAAATTTGACGCAACCCAGCAAGCAACTAGCAGAGACGGCCAACCAATCAGAGCTTCGCAAGAGCCAGTGGATCAAGTGACTGCTCATCCAGACATTTTAACCAGGAAAATTGGTGCCTTGAGGCGGAATAGGAGTGACAACAAATCTACCTAAAAGTACTGGAACTGCAGTGCTGACGGCTATATACAAAGGAGCTGCAAGACGCAAGGTACAGAAGCTAAGACCGCTCCCAGCATGAAGCTGGAAAACTAATTAGAGGCCATCTCGCGAAAGCTGCCAGGTAATGGAAAGCTCCAAATTAAAGCTCCTAGGATTTCTGCAATGAGTGACGGGAGTAATGGACTTATCATGATGAAAAACACAAAGAGTTACTTGCAATATCGCCATCGATACAGGAGGCAATGTTACCGTCTTCCGAAAAGATCTGGCTCAACGACTGGAAAGTAGACTCATCTGGACGCCGTTGCCCTCTATTCTGTGTCCGGAGATGTAATCGGTGGAAAATTAAACTGAAATTTTCCTTTATGTTAATTAACAGTTATTTTAAGTTTTGTGTCTTTCCTATCTTATTCTAATTTCAGCTTACAATTTCCTGCCAGAATGTGCATTCAGAAACGCAGAGAATGCAAATGAGATTGAGTACTATTTAAGTCGTGTCTTAACCGACTTCAACAGAGAGAGTCTGATTTCCTGACTAGCGCGCGTTTGCCTTCTGGCTACATCTCTCTTAGCTGTTATTACGCTCGGCCATATCTTAGGCCCTTGCTAGGCTTCGCCGACTTAATTAATACTTAGGGGCTAACTAGTTAGATTCTGATAGCTTCGGCTATATTATTCAAGAGCTTTAATTAAACTAGTTTTAGTTCAATTTATTAGCATTTAAGTTCAAGCCCGAGTGGCGGCTTTATTGTAAAGTTCCAAGCCGGAACTGATTGTAAATACACTGAATAATAAAGGGTTTTAAACCCTTCTCCAGTCTTACGTGTTCTGTTCACACTTAAATGATTATTCACTTGTTAAGAGTTCGTGGGGTTCGGAGTTAGAACCTAAAGATTTAAAGAGTTGAACCCCACAAAACTTTAACGTGATGTTTGGAAGTGCCGCCTACCATCACACTGTATGTGTAACATATATTACAGACCCTTGCATACTAGGATTTCTGAGGAAATAAGATTTTTCTTGCACTGGCAAATAGTAAAGAACTGAATTCTGCCTCTGAAGCCATAACCCAGTTCGGAATTAAAGGTGAAGGAATTTAATCCATCCAACAAATTATAGTTCAAGAAGATATCACAATACTACCCAAAACAACATTTTTACTGCTTGGATCCATAGCTGAAAGCAGAAATTTCCGGTAGGGCATAATGGAATATTCTAAGAACTATCACATCCCGGGAGGAATTCTAGTAGCCTCGGCACTCGTCGTCTTATCGAGCACCGTTATCCCGGTGAGAGTTGCCAATGTCAGAGGTATAGCGAAAGACATTAGAAAAGGTGAAGTGGTTGCACAGTGTGCACCAGTGAACACCTACGTTAAACAAAACCATAGTCCGCCAATCTCCGTGTTTTCGGAGAGCCTAACATCGGACTTGTTGCAGAATGCACATCTAAGCGATGAAGAGGTGAGTGCTGCCGAAAGTGTCTCCAAGAATTTCAAGATGTTTTCTCCCGCACATCTTTTGACATAGATCGAATCGTTTTGGCTCAGAATAATTTGATTGGTTATTTTGGTCCACCAGTGAAACAACATCCAAGACGTGTACCGCTTGCTAAACAGGAGGAGGTAGTAAAGCGGCAAATTATCAGCGTTATCGAGTCTTCAGCGAGTCCTTGGGTCTCTCCCATTCTCAACCTGGTCAGAAAGAAAGATGATTCAATTAGATTTTGCGTTGACTATCACCAGTTAAACGACATCACGAAGAAAGGCTGGTATTATTTTCCTATAATTGAGGACATTCTGGATAATCGGTTTGGAAGCAAGTGGTTTTGGACGCTTGATTTAAAGTGTGGATATTGGCAGTAGAGATGCATCTTGATGTTCGAGGAAAGACGACATTTGCTACTGGAGGACTTTGTAGTCCAAGGATATACTGAGCAGCAATGTCGCAGAACTATAAACCAGTATTAATGTCCTGATAAGCCGGGGTCGAATTCCGAACGTGCTGGTAGGAGTTACTCCTTACAACCTTTTAAAACTCGGCCTTTACATACACAAATAACGCTCAAATGCTATACAAGCTTCTCATTTGCACACAATGTAGACAGCATTGGTCATGCATGCTTTGTGGGCATGCGCTGGAATGCTAATCATTTGTAGATCTCATCATGTAGTACCTTTCATGTAAATTTCAGTAAAACATGTGACCGGCAAGGCCGTATATACGGCCCAGAACATTTTTTTTGACATCTTTAAGAATGTACATATATGTGCATCTTGAAATATGTCCAAGAAATTAAGGCAATATATTAAAAGTGCATAAATAAAGTACAACATTAAAATCAAGAAAATGAATCTTTCGATTGACAGTTTCGGGTGAATCTGGGCTTTCTTAGTGAAAGGTCAGAGGATCAACAGTGTATTTTAAATATTATATAAAGATTTAGAGGCCCCCTTAAAAGTGGGAATCATGTTCCCGTGTGAAAATCAAGTTCTGCACTCAACTAAGATCTTAATTATTAACTTACTTGCGCTACAACTGTGCTCAGCAGTAGGAAAGCCCAGAGGGCGAGGAATGTGTATGAAGCCGTGAATCCCAGTAGTGGGTAGGAAATGGCATGGAAGACAGTAGGCAGTGTGATCATGAGAGGCAGTTCGCCGGCCATCTTGGCACAGTAGTAGGCTGAGAGACGGTATGCACCTGAAGCTCGTTCTTTGTTGATCACTTCTCGCTCTGGAGGAACTGCAAATAAAAATTAATGCCACAACTGAAAAAGGAACTTCAAGGAATTCATTTTTATGTTTTTATTTAGTCTACTCGTCGCATTTCATTGTGAGTGCAGTTTTGTCATTGATTTTTAGTCTAAAGTCCCGATAAGCTACCGAGTTCAACTTTTGTACGTGCACTGGTACTCGATGGCAATGCTGAGCGATGTTTTTTTTTTTCAAAATTCAATTTTTTTAAATTTAATATTTAACAGATTTCTTGCACATATTTTTGTTTCATGAACAAACTTTACATATAAGAATTTTACCGTTTGCACAGTCGAATACAGCGAAAATAAAACATTTTGAATGAAACTTGTGCGAAAATTATAAATTACTATCTGAATTTCTGAAAATCGTTCGATGTTTTAGAATATTTGACATTTACAACCTTAAAATTTTCACAGATTATAAAACAAAACTTTCGCCCTTTTTTAAACAAAAACGACAAAAACTATTAATTGCGCGATTTTCTACACTTTGTGAAAACTGTGCTGCAGTCTGTAGCAGACGGGAAAAAAAAACGTTTCTCGTGCAAAAGTGCTTTTGAGTTTAAAAACCATTTTAGAGCATTAAATAATGAATAGGCGATATTAGTTTTTAAAAGATTCCCCCTTTTTTGGGAAGTAATGTGAAATTGAGACTTAAAAAAAAAAAAAAAAAGAGGGAAAAAAAGAAAAGAAAACACAATTTAAAAACATTTTTATAGAGTAAGTTTTTATTTAAAGTTATTTTGAACTGTTTTATTTATTTATTGTTTATAGAATGGTCATTTTATGGTTTATTTTGTGTTTAATGTAATTTGTAGCCATATGTGTCTGGTATTATTTGTTGCATAGAAAGTGCAACAACATCGGAATAGTGCAGCAGGACTGGAACTTTGGATAACTCAATTAGGAGAGGAGATGAAGGCAATTTCTTTCCAAAGAGACCTCAATGACATTCTTGCCAATTTGGCGACTTTCTTTCCCGTCCTGCAAATTTTTCTGGGTTGAAAAATTTTCGAAAAGTTCAAGATTGCAGAGAAAATTCCCAAGAAGCTCGTCTTCAACACCTACTACCTCCAGTGAGAATGAATTCTCTGTCAAAACTGAGAACTTCCCAGTCTATACGCACCTCGAAAGAAAAGATGCAAGGTGAACGAAAACCCACCTGCGAATTGACCTTCTGCTGACGCAGTTTTTGAACAGCTTCTGGACTTTGACGTGCGAATTATTTTTGTCTCCAAAGTCGTGAAACGATGCTGTGAGCAATTCCGAACTCTGCAGCCACACTTGTCACACTGCGGCCTTCCTCCAACTTCCCAATGATTCGACCTCGGGTAAAAGCATCCAGATGTCGTCTAACATATTGATTATTCGCCATTTCTCGCTGAGGCAGCAACTCGGTGTGATTTTAACTGCTATACGGCGTGCAATCTCTTTGCCAGAAATACTGATCTTACACCGACAACATGCTTTATACTACTTAGACACTCCCCCATTACGTCTACCTGCATATCTGCGCATGTGCTACCGTACATCACCTTACTTAATCTCCTGATTGGTCTTTCTGTCCGCTCTGCCTCTTCGTTCAGCTGATATGCTACTTTTTCGATTTCGTCCTTAATTTTTGCACACCAGTGTAAGTCGATGTTTCACCAACTTCGTTAGAGAGCCCGAGTTCCTGACTAGCGCTCGTTTTCCTTTTGGCTGGGTCTCTCTAAGCTATTGCTATGCTCGGCCATACTTTAGGCCCTTGTTTGGCTTCGCCCACTTAATTAAGATTTAGGGGCCAGCTATTTAGAATCTTGATAGCATCGACTATACCTTTCAAATGAACTAGTTGAGTTTAATTTCTTATTAATTTAAGTTCAAGCCCAAGTGGAGGCTTTGCTGTGTGCCCCGAGTTAGGAGCTGATTGTGTCAGATTTATTTTGAGACATAAAGGGTGGTTAACCCTTCTTGAGTCTTACGTCTCTGTTCGCACACTCAAGCGATTATTCGCTTATTAGTGTTTGGGGTTTTTAGTTTATTGGACTGTCAATTAAATATGTGAAACCTCACAGGGTTGCAAGAAAGCCCAAAATGAATTTAAAACCTCCAATTAGCTTTCAAGATTGTGGAAGTCGCACCGATTCTAGCAGGTAAATGCCAGTACATGCACGTTATATGAATTTTTAGAGTCTCTGACAGTTGAATTCTGAATTTTGGACATTTTTGCCTGCTGATTCGTCGACACTCTACACGTGACGGCTCTTTCTTTCCTTCCATACAGAAGACTCTTCAATAATGTTCAAACTGATATCTTTTCCGACCGATAGATGGCGACCGATTACGGAATGGCAGACCCAGTTTTGTATGTATGGTTTCTCCACACGGGGAGTAACCGAGGTGCCGGAAATAGCGCGGTAAAGTTTACGCTGACGCCGGCTAATATCAAAGTATGAAAGAGAGCTCAGCTATATCAGGTGAGACTCAGCAGCGGTTACGAGTCAGGGTTTGTTCTGAGAATGAGCTGAGGAACGTTTAAGATTCATTTCGTGCGTTAAGGAGGAATGAATCATTAGTCTTGTTCCGCTTGAGTTATTTCCAGCTGTTTTGCTCATTTTCCTAATAAATGTTTCATTTCTTTCTGTTTATCTGCACGCATGTTTTAAAGGAACGTCAGAAATCCTTAGCTCTAAACTCTAACTGTTAAATAATTATTACGAATTTAAAAATTTTTTATTAAACTCAAACGGGCTATTAGTTTCGGAACGCTGTAATCGTTTGCTTCACTTTTCATTCGAATCTGTTGCCGTTCCGCGAGATGTATGATATTGTTCTTTCATATTTAATTTTTCTGTTATTTATTAACAAATTAAAGTATTTAAAAGCAATAGATGCATGCCTTAAAAATATTGTTTCTTTTTACTTTTGAATCTGACGGATTTAAACAAAAATTCATTTAATTTTAAACAATATTTTTATAGAATTACGTTACATATTTTACACAGAAGATGTATAATATTCTCCCGTGTTACTCTAAATGCATATTCATCTAATACACCCTTTAAAATGTTTCGCTATTCCAGCTGGGTCATCTCTGTTGGTAATTCCTACTGATAACCCATATTAAGCTTCAAGAAAGCCCGATCGTTAAAATGTGAATCCTTTCAGATTTTTTTTCTCTCTGTAGTTTTACAGGATTAGTCTCATTATTTAATTGTCAGGTCACATAAAACATTTCCGAATGATTGGTTGAAATGTTTCCGTATCAGATATGTCAGTAATTAGTAACACTTGCGGTATAAGATAAATAAAGTTAGTGAATAGATAGATAAGAAAGTAAGAGATAGATAAGAAAGTACTTTGGATACTTTCTTTAGATACTTTCTAGATACTTTAGATACTTAGATAAGAAAGTACTTTAGATAAGAAAGTACACATAAAATTATATACATCCTAATAACAAGGAAAATGGGAAACTCACAGGAAACCAGAGCTTCGAATAGAGCAAAAAGCATCCAATACGTAGAACTGAAGAACATCTGAAATATAAAAATAAAAGAAATTTGTATGCTTAACTTCAGAAGATTTTAAATCGCTTTTTTTCTGTTATCAAGACTTAAAACTACAGTGATATTCTCTAAGACAGAAATGGAAAAGTACTTTTAACTGAAGGCTTTTTAGTGCACCACGTGAGCAGGGCCTTGGCAATTTTTTGCGAAGCCGCTATTTTTTGCCTGCGCTCCCTGGTAGAAAGTGTTAAACAAATGCAAATTATAATTAAAAAATCTGCAAATACGCCCGAAATAGGATTCATCGACTGATTGATATGAATATTGTTTCCTTTTCGAATACAAATTTTTAGAGGTGAAATGTTCTTTTCCTAATCTACCTTTTCTGATCAATTAGTCTTTTTATCTCAACAATATTCATATGTCATTGTCACTATTCGAGGTGCTATTAGTTTCGAACTCACTTTTTGGTCAAATCACTTTTCAAAATATTAAATGATGAATGATGTTTATTATTGTTCCTTGCATTGTGGAAAAACTTACAGCCAACAAATTGATAGACTTAGACCTTCACATGAATATGGACATCTCGAAGCGCGAAATTTGAGTTACGAATTTGTTTTTGATTTATTTCATATTTTGTACAAATTTGATTTTAAAATTTGATTAAATTTGTACAAACTCGATGATTTGAAAGCGAGAAATAACAACTCCGTTCGAAGTAAAACATTTCTCTCTTCGGCGCCCCACACTGCTTCTGTTCCGCAGAATATATATTTGTCTTTCAATTTTAATCCACACATTCAGCTATTCGAAAGCAATGTATTCCACAGCCTCGAATAGAATACCTGTTGCCATTCAGTAAAGCGTAAGCTGTTTAACTTTCAGATTTTATATTTCTGTTATCGAGTAGCAAATTAAATGATTGCAAAGCGATACACGTATTTAATAAAAATATTTTTTCTACTTTTGAATCTGATTCATTTAAATAAAACTTCACTTAAATTACAGGATGCTTATTAGAAATATTAGAATTTTTATGAAATTACACTAGCTGGACTCATTAAAATCACTATGTACCGTTTACTTTCTTTCGATATCTTTTTTAAGCAGCTGCCCGCTCGAACTGCTAGTTTTAAAAGATATAGCGAATATAAAAAAATGTACGGCCTAACCCCTAACAGTCTATCGAGAGTTTTAAACATATGTCGTTTTTAAAGGACTGAAATATTTTTTCTTGTTAAAGGATATTGGGGGGAAAAATTCAACAAAATTAAGTTTAGAGTACATTTTACTTACACAAGTATACATATGCATGTATTTAATAAAAACCAATGGAACAAAAACATCTACAAGAACTTAATTTAATGCAAAATTTTTAAGTTTTTTGAAAAATAAAACATTTATTGAGTTTTTCGAAAATAATCGGATATGTTTCTTTGCGTTGTCTTTATTAGCATCAAATTGTCAACAAATTGTTCGATGTCGTCCATTTTGTTAGTCATTCTACCATTGGAATGTGCGTGTAAATAACTGCGTATACTTTTCATGACGTTCCTCATTTCGGATGACGTGGCAACAGTAGCTGCATTATTCATTTCATTTTCGTCGTCGAATCTGCATCAATGATATTTTTCGAGCTCTGAACAAACTCCGAAATGTCTTTGTCTGCCATAATTGAGGCTGTACACAATTATCATCATCTACTGCAACGAATTCTTCCGATGATACAATAGGACAACTTTCTCAAATATTTCATTAAGTGTCGGATGAGTTTCGATATCCTCCTTCTCCATTTCTTTCGGCGCGAACCAAACTCACTGATTTTTACACACACTGCGATGTACTCGTTATCGAATTCCAAAGCCAACTAACTGGTGAGAGATGAGATGTTTTCGGTGGCGTTTGTAGGGGTGGAGGGTGAAAGTAGCTCAGATAAACAAAATTGGATGGTGTCTCAGGCATTGGCTATTCCGAGGGTATTTCACAGCCAAGTTAGCCTCTTTTCTACGAAGCATGTGAAACCACCTTTCATTTCACAGCCTTCTTAAATCTCGCCTGCGCGGCTCGTGTTTTCCGTATTTTCCGAAGGGAAATCTTTTCGTGTTAAGCGATTTTGGTTTCGTGTTAAAAGAAAACAAAATGCATGAAAAAATATAGTAGTGTGTCGGTACCGTTGTATTATCTCGTGTTAAGCGATATTTCGTCTTAAGCGACTTCGCGTTAAACGTATTTCACTGTACTTTGTGAAGGTCATGTAATTGCAAAAAAAGCGTGATGCTTTTTTTTTCTTTTCTTTCTTTTTTTCTCCCACTTACGATGCTAAAAAGATGAAAAACAAATTGTGTTAGCGGAAGCGAATCTAACATCTGACTGGCAATCGGCGATGCTGAGCGAGAGCATAAGAAACCTTAACAAATCCTTTGGTGAGACTTGAAATCCGAATTCTTTCGAATTTTCTTACTTTCTTTTTCTTAATTTCTAAATTAAAGCAGCTAGAAGTGATTGAACTCTATTCTACGGCGGATGCACATGCTTCACAGCATATTTAGTGTAAGCTGACCGCTTGTACTCGTATATTCATGTACATACATTCGCATATACACTGTAACGACAGATGCGCACTCCTGCTACCGATTTCGGCAATTTTCCTGCAAAATCGGCTAGGAAAGAGATGAAAATGATTTCCACAGGATTTCATAACGGGCCGCGTCAAGCTCTTAGGTGGGCAGCAGCCGGCTTGCGTGCCGGCTGCATATAAGCATTTTGTACCGCGCCACGTGCGCAGGTGAAAACCCGTACTTGTGATTGGACATGACATCATTTTTTCGTAGCGTAATGACGTGTAGACGGGATTCGTATGGGTTTGTTTTCAATGAGTGACACGGAAGCCTGAAAATTATCGTTTGTTTTCTTTGAAATGAAAACTTTTAGCTGCAGCATTCTGCAGATGGCTTCCTATTTCATGGAATTATAAAACGTGTCAAAAATCCTGTTAATATCAGAAAAAATTTTAAGCGCTTAGATTATATAAATAGCTGGGTTCATGAATTTAGTGCAAAAATTAAAGCACGGCAATCTCGATCGACTATAAAGGCGTTCTGTGCTAGTAAGTATATTATTATTAGTATTGCAATTTTGTTGCATTGTGGTCCTTTCACATTGCAGAAAATAATTCCTTTGCAAATTTTATGTTATTTCCATGTTAATGTCCATCTCATTTCTAGTATTCTGTTGCCTTAAATGAAAGAAAAAAAAATACATTCAGTATTGTCGCGTAATTTAACACACGTGTATAAGAAAAGAAACTTCCTTACTATTTTATGCAAAGGTACAAAAGACGTTACACTTTAAAAAATTCGGCAACGTTCATAGAGTAATAGTATTCAATTTAAAATACGTATCTCTCTGTTCTAAATCTATGTTAGGTTAACTTCAAAAATAAATTTTACTTTTTCAGACTGATTATAAATATTGTGAATTATGTATACTGTGTTGGCTCCCAACGTCATTTTTGCTACTTCCGAAAACTGACTTGTCTCACGCTTTCGGAATTGCATTTGCAGAGAATGGATAGATAATGAAAATGAACTAATGAATTAATAGTCACAACACTTGTAAAATGAAGGATTGTAAATGAAGAATACATTTATTAAAAATCTGCACTCAATATTAATACTCATATACGGAGTTAACAAGAAGAAATAATATTGCTACGAAATGTCCAGGCGCGGTAAGATAGCTTCCTTGCAAAGCAGGTTTAAGGTTGCCAGAAAATAGCGAGGAAAGGCAGGGTTGCCACATTTAGCAAGAAATCGCCCGTTTGGCCAGCGCACTCGGCATACGGTATGCAATAGACAAGTCCAGGATACGCATACCATCTTCTTACTTTTTAACAATCTCTTTTTTTTTTACCTCTGGTGACCCTAACAATTTTCCTCTTTGCTTGACTGTTCTCGTCAACTTTCTTAAAATTCATTGATAACGAATTTACAAAAAATGTACTCCAAAAAACTCAAAATCTTTTGAAAATTCTGAGTTATAGCGCCGGTTGTTTACTGCAACCAGTAGTGGCAGCAGGCGTAATGACGCTCTTGGGTAGTTGTAGCATTCTTTCAAAAGGTAAACAAGTCTAGTGCTCTCCGCTCATTTATGCCTTTTCCAACTAGAAGTACAGTTTTGTAAGACCGGTATTCACAAGCTTAAATACCCTTTTTTTTTGGTATTTACTAGATTTTTTTAAATTGTTGCCGCTATATGTTCAGGGATCGGCAACGTAACAAAATAGTACACGTTTTTGTTTTTATGTCTCCCTAACGGGCAAAATTACACTCATGTCCATAAATTAAGGATAATGCAAAATCAAGCAAAGGAAGAGTTAGAAGCAAAACAAATTTGACTTATTTGTAAAGCTTATTTATTAAACAAAAGATAAAGAGCAAAAAAAGATGCTCTATGTTTGATATTATTAAAAAAATTAGCGATTTTTTTCTCCCTGGAGCAAATTACAAAAAAAACTATTTACAAAAAACCAATATTACATGGTTGGTATGATTGTTAATACATTGTATGTCTCCCAGACGATGCAATACAGTCCGTACAACGCCTAGGCATGCCGAGTATTAAATTATCTATCTGATCTTGGGGAATATTACACTACTCAAAAAGCAATGCTCTCCGAAGTTCCGATAGACATGTAGGAGGAGGTCGACGGGCTGCAACTCGTCGGCCAAGCATGTCCCACACGTGCTCTACTGGATTCAAGTCCGGTGAGCATGCTGGCCAGTCCGTACGGGTGATATCCTCCGATTGAAGGCATTCGCTTACGATGTTTGCACGGTGAGGACGGGCGTTGTCATCCATAAACACAAATCGTGCGCCCATGGCGCCCCGAAACAAACGTGCATGTTGTTCCAGAATGACGTCCCGATAGATTTGGCTTGTCGTGGTTCTAATTTGAACATGCAGGTCAGTTCTGGAACCCAGAATAATTCCACCCCAAACGAGCACTCCTGCACCACCTTAACGGTGTCGTTCAATGATGTTTTCTTGGTGGTAACGGGTACCTAGAGCTCTACATATGAAAGTCCGGCGAGAATCGGACTGCAAGCTAAACCTGGACTCGTCGGAAAACATCACACGAGCCCACTGTTGCGGTGTCCACAATGCATGCTCTCTACTCCAGGCTAACCGCAGGCGACAGTGAGTTGCAGTAAGTGGAACGCATCTGACAGGTCTACGAACATATAGACCAATCTGCCCTAAGCGTCCGTACACGGTCTGCCTCGGAATTGTCGTACCAGTGGCTGAAGAGAGCTAACGAGACAGGTCTGAGGCCGTGCTCCGCCGGTTTCTTTTGGCAGTAACTACCAAATACCGGTCCTCATTCGGCGTTGTAACTCTGGGGCGACCTGTGCTGTAACGTCTACTCATACTACCATCATCTTGGAATCGTTGTCAAAGCCTGGAGATGACACTCTGGGCAATTCCAAGTTCGTCTGATACTTCCAGTTGGGTACGCCCACATTCCAGACGGCCGATCATAGTACCACGTAAAAAATCATCCAGATGCGTCCTTTGTGTCATAACTATTCGGTTATTGCACTGAAATGCTTATAAAGCGCCTGCGAACAATTTTACATCTTTGCCTGTTTTCCTTATATATTACTTTCTTACACTCTCGTCATTGTGCCGTACCATCGGTGTCATCTGGTTACTTCCTGAAATTTGCATATGATTCTTGAAGATGTGTGTATTGATTTTACAGGTGATATATTTATTTTAGAGTTCGATTTCCGCGTGACTCCGAATTATCCTTAATTTTTGGACATGAGTGTAATTAGACTGTGAATGCAAAGTTGCATCGTACAGTCTAAAGAAGTGACACACTATGTGAATCATCCAAGGAGGCGGTCCAAAACTGTCCTGTCCTATTACATCTCAGAGCGATACTGCACACGCGCTTGATTTGTAGTCTGATATTCGTATCTTTGAAAACAAGGTTGTAGTTGTCAAGAAAGTGCGTAATATTTCGATTTTAAATCGTGAATTTGTTATTCACACTGTATTTGCATGTCGTACTTTAGGGTTCCAAATATTTTTCAGATTTATGACATGCTCATAATTAATAAACCTGTAAGGTTTATTCTAAGTTTATTAGTCCAAAGGGATTTAGTCCCGAAGGACTATTACTTTCGTTTTGCGATTTTGCGTTGATTCACTCTGAATGCCCTATTCACTTTTCAAATTGTTGCCACTAAATGTTATCGCTCTGCATTAAAGTTTAAAAAATGAAAAATCTGCATAAATGTATGCATGTTATTATTATTATTTTTTTTTTTTTGTGACGTAGCTTTCTCTTCAAAAATCGTCTGCGTGCGTTGCACGGGAAAATAAAAAGGAATTTTAATTACAGTTCTAAATAAATAGCCAAATAAATGTGAAATTCGTAACAATATTCTCTAAAACTTTAACGAATTTTTCATTAACAAACTCAAAGATTTCAAAGCCAGCAATACCAACGTTGTACAGAAAAACATTTTTATCTCCAGCGCGTGAGAGCGTGTACCGAAATTTCTAAAGATAGGCTCAATTTAAAATTATTTTGCGATATTGCTGTTGAACTGAATTTTATGGTTTAAGTGCGAAGAACATGGTATTTAACAAATAAAGGTAACACACAAAATGTTAAATAAACGTCCCTTTGGACGTAATTTAAAATCTGAAACATTTCGGATTTTTTTTAACAGTTATTTTAAATTTTGTATCTTTTCTATCTTATTCTAAGTTCAGCTTATAATTTCCTGCCAGAATGTAAATTCAGACACTCAGTCAATGCAAACGAGAAAGAGTACTATTTAAGTCGATACTTCACCGACTTCTAGAGAGAGAGCCTGATTCCCTGACTAGCGAGCGTTTGCCTTTGGCTACGTTCTCTCTAAGCTACTACGCTCGGCCGTACCTTAGGCCCTTGCTTGGCTTCGCGGATTTAATTAATACTTAGGGGCCAAATAGTTAGATTTCTGATAGCCTTCGGCTATACATTTCAGATAGCTTAGTAAACCTAGTTTAGTTTAATATAAATTCATTATTATTTAAGTTCAAACCCGAGTGGAGGCTTTGTGTAAAGTTCCAAGTAGGAACTGATTGTAAATATTCTGATAAAATAAAGGGTTGTGAACCCTTCTTAAGTCTTACGTGTTTCGTTCACACACTTAAGCGATTATTCGCTTGTTAGTGTTCGTGGGGTTCTAAGCATGCTCGACGCGTAACCGAGAGGTCCGTGGTTCGATTCCCGGCGAAGGCGTTGCTCATTTTTCATGTCTCCTGCTCCAAAAGTACCTAATGTCTCTACAACTTAAGCAATTATTCGCTTGTTAGTGTTCGTAAGTTTCCAAAACAGAACTTTAGAATTAAATAAGTAAAACCCCACAAACTCATAATAATGAATAAGAGTAACTTTAAAGAACATCAAAAAATCTGTTGATAATACTTCGGTTTGGTTTCATTATTTATGTGATGAAAAGAATAGGGTGGCACAATGTAAAAAATGTTCAAGAGTTATTAAAGCGAATGGAGGAAGTACAAGCGGACTCCATACGCATTTAAAAACGAAACACGTTGCAAATTTGTTAAAGAGGAAAGAATCTGATTGCGATGGAGATACAAATTTAAGCACAGTTTCTAAGCCTAAGACATCAGGGATTTTAAATTATTTTGAAAAAAAAAGATAATTTACATGAAATTATAAGTGAAATGACAGCATTAGATGGTTTGCATTTTCGAGTGCTTTGCACTTCTACCGAATTACGAAAATCGCTATCCGCCAGAGGTTTTAAAAATCTTCCAATATCGAATAACACTCTAAGAACCGTTACAAACCACAGTAATGGTGTTCGCAATTCTCTGAAACACGAGTCAATACAATTAAATGTAAATGGTTAAAAATTTAGTCTTACATTTGATGAATGGACAAGTGTAAGAAATAGACGTTATTTAAATATAAATATTAATCCAAAAACATTTTTGAAATGTAGGACTTACACATGTTTCGGGAAGTATGCCAGCCGAAAAATGTGTAGAAGGTCTTAAATCTAAATTAGGGAAACATGGATTATTCGTAAAAAAAGATCCATAACTGTATCCATAATGGCTGATGGAGCAACGGTTACGAAAAAAGTTGGAAAGTTGATGAGTGCAAATCAGCAATTGTGCTGTGCTCGTGGAATTCAATTAGAAGTAATAGACGTATTATACCAAAAATAAAAAAAGCAGAAGAGCCCAAATACTGTGAATATAGAAACTTCTGATTCCGACTTTGAAGGGAGTGATACCTACAATGAAGATAACGACAATGTAATAGTTGAAGAAGATATTGCTAACGAGGATGAAATATTAACTCATCAAGAATTGCTTCCTATAATTAATAAAGTTCGAAAAATTGTTAAGATATTTAAACATTCCCGTACAAAAAACGCCTTATTACAAAAATATGTACTAACTGAAAATAAAACAGAAACTATGTTAATATTAGATTCTAAAACACGTTGGAACAGTTGTACTCCTAACGATGGAACGATTTTTGAAACTGGAAAATCCAATCCAAAAAGCAATAATCGACTTAAACCCGCAAATAATTTTTCCGATAGTGAATTCGACTTGATATCCATAACTGTATCAGCTCTACTTCCAATAAAACTGGCTGGGGAGGCATTATTCTAATTTATTAACAGCTCATGCAACAATTAATTTCATGTTGCAGTCGCTGAAAGAACAGCACGCATCACTATCCGAAGAATTATATATTACATTGAAAACTTGCACAGAAGAAAGGTACACCGAAATAGAAAATGTCTTACGGTATTTACATAATTATAAAGATTTCAAAAATGAAAATGAAAAAGAAGAAAAGAGACTAACCAAATCAAATCTGCTCATGTTTATGGTAAATTTTCTTAAAATTTTTCACCCACAAACCTATTCACATTCAGAAGATTTCGGTACTGTTATCGAAGATGATGATGACACTCATGTCGATATCGATAGTGAAAAGGAATTGTCTCTCGAACAAATATTAGAAAGAGCGATACCTAAAAAAATTTCAACGAACCAAAATACAATACAGAAATCAGTTTTATCCAAAACCATCGGACGAGAAATCGATTTATTGGAAGATGAGGGATTTAGAGGTAAATAAGTGGAAAAAGTATGTCGCGCACTTCTAACAGTGTAAGGTTTTAGTTAAACTAACCAAGTTTTGTTTTAATTTAAATCTTTTCTATCTCCTCTCTGTTTCAACTTCCTGTCAGAAGAAGCGCGCGTTCTTAGCTTATGCTAATTTTGAAGTACGGCCAAGTACTATTTAAGCCAGAGGTAGAAACCTCTTAGCGTGTGAGAGCTCAGACTCAGATCACGGTCACGCCGCTCAACGTTCGTCTGACCAGTTAGCAGCTTCAATTTTATAAGCCATAGTGCTTACCACGTGATTGCATTGTAAAACAAATTAAAGTGCGGTAGTATTTAGTATACCTTGCTACGCACCCTTTTCGGTAGAGGCCAACTTCCGCGAATTGCTCTGCGAAGCAAAGTTTAATTTAATTTCTATTTAGGTATTTATTTTAATTTATTTGATTGTTAAGTTCGACCCAAGAGCGGTCTTTTACGTTCTGTATCTCTCCCGAGTTGGGAAGTTTGTATTTAATAGTGATTGAATAAAAGAGGATTTCAAATCCCTTCACGTGCAGTTATTATCCAGCCCAGCAGATACATCAGAACATAGCGTACCTTCCGCTCCCTGTTCCAGTTCAGGACTGAATATTGGAGGTTAAGAACCCTTTACAGAATTTACCATGTTTCCAAAAAGGATGCACAGAACACTAAGTCCTGACAACAGTACCTAGCGCAGATGCTGAAAGAGCGTTTTCGGCAGCTGGTAATTTTTGCGCAAAATTACATTCCAGGCTTAATGACAGTACAATGGATGCATTATGTTTTTTAAGATCACATTTCAAAAATTTGTAATAGTACCACAGACTGAATAGACATTTTTTTTGTGATTTAAGTACATAAGATGTTCCTTGTTTCTTAACTTTTTTGTGATTCTTGATGTACTGTTATAATATAAGTTACAAATGATTTTTCGTGATATTGACTCATTCAAATAAAACTGACAAATAAAACAAAGAAACACCCGTGTTTTCTTTCTTTTTCTAAAATTCCTACTGCCGGTATTAAAACCGGTATTCCTGTATTAAGATCTAAAAAATACCGGATACCGGTTGTAGAGTGATTAGGATTTGTTTGGAAGCAGGAGTAAGGAAAATGAGCAACGTCTTCGTCGGGAATCGAACCACGGACCTCTCGATTACGCGTCGAACGTTCTGACCACTACACCACGAAGGCATGCGAAGAAGGTGGGAAAAATACCTTATATACTCCCCCTTTTAAAGGGCGATTAGGGTTCCGGGGACCCATTTGCCAAATCCCGGTGGTGGAGAATCAACATCACCAGCTCTTAGTTCCGGCGCCACTTCAGAGATATTAGGTATTTTTTGAAAGCAAGAGAGAGAAAAAAGAGCAACGCCTTCGCCGGAAATCAAACCACGGACCTCTCGATGACGCGTCGAGCGTACTGACCACTACACCACGAAGGCATGCGAAGGAGGCGGGAGAAATACCTTATACGGTATTGAACTTTTGATTCAAAATTGCAAACCTTTTTATTCCAAAGGGATTTAGTCCCGAAGGACTATTACTTTCGTTTTGGCATTTTGCGTCGGAAACACAAAAATGTCCGTTTCACTTTTCAATTTACTGCTTATTTTTCTTTCTTGGCTATTGGAATTTTATTGGGTTGGCTATGGGAATTATACTGTATTGGTTATTGGAATTGTATTGTATTGGTTATTGGAATTGTATTGTTTTGGTTATTGGAATTGTGTTGTATTGGTTATTGAAATTGTATTGGACTGGGTATTGTAATTATATTTTATTAGTTATTGGACTTGTATTGGTTATTGAAATTATATTTGGTTGGCTATTGGAATTTTATTAGGTTGGTTACTGGCATTGTATTGGACTGGCTATTGGAATTGTATCGGGTTGGCTATTAGGTTTGTATTGGGCTGGTTTTTGTGTTTGTACTGTGTTTCGTTCGACAAATTATCATACCATTAATCAAAATGCCTTTGGACGTAATCTAAAATCTGAATCCTTTCAGATTTTTTTTGCAAAGCTGCCCTGCCTGTGAATTTGTTTCTCTGCAGATACTCTATATAGGCAGGGAAAGTTAATTCAACGTTATGTTTAACGGAATTGAACCCGCTAAAAAAAGTAAAAAGGGAGATAGAATTAACGCCATTAATGCGAAACTCTATGGGGTGTCAAAATCTATGCTAGTGGTTCTCGACCCCCACCTTTTTTGCCCCAGCATCTCTTCTTCGTTACTCCTTTCCAAAATTTGAAAAATACATTCATTTAGATTTAAATTATTTTCTAACGCGATTTGTAAATGAAATACCAAAAAGTATAGAAAATAAAACTTGAAGGAAATTAGTTTTTCTTGTATTCATTAACTAAAACTAAATATTTACCAGCTAAATGAAAAGCATTCCTATCCCAAGAAACTATGAAATTTTCCCCCGTACGTATGAATTCTCTCCTGTTTTAGAACCTCTGGTCTATAACATTAAAATACAAATAAAGGGAATAAATTTTTATCAAATCAGGTCAATTTGCGAGAATCGTGTAAGAATTTCTCCCTCCTTACAGCGTGGCTTCGTGGTGTAACGGCAGTACACTGGGCGCGTATTCTAGAGGTCCAGGTTCGAGCCCCATTGCACATCATGTGTCCTCCTTCAAAAAAACCTAATGACTCTACAAGATATGACAAATTCCTTCTAAATAATCCAAATAAGTATTATAAAAAAGAAGGCACATGGCCTGGCATTTTATCGGTTTCTTATGCTGTATATCTGGCAGTCGGCGCCCTGTGATTGGTATCTTGCCTCTGTTATATGCAAATTTTCTGCGTGCTCCCAGATCGTGTTTCGTTGGCCGGTTTTCAGAACTCTTTTTTTGTGTATGCATAACAGCCAGTTTTTGGACATATCGGTACCGTTCCAACGCTGTTTGCGGTGTTCGCATACCCTGAACATTTTGCGACGGGAAAAAGTTGGCGTTGCCATTCGGTATTTTCGAGTTTCTGTAACTGTAACCGTAACCGTGAGCGCCCCTGTGTTACCATTCACAGACTCTCGAGCGCATACCTCCGAATAACTATATCTGCAATCTCATCTCGATCGGTTAACCGGAACGGACGCTAGAAGTGCAGATGTTGGCAAAATTCCTTTATGACCACCCTGTACATCGAAATATATATATGTTTATATATATTTCAACTTGTATACCTTCATCTGACATGGCTGCAGTAATGAGCTAATTTTGAGTCCTTCTGATGTTTTCAAACTAATGATTCTCTTTCACACTTCAAAAGTACGTTATTGTCGAGTTTCGGTCCTGGCAATTTGCAAATTATATCCTCTTTTGTTGAGAAAAACATATATCTCAAGCCTTGATCACATAAGTACATATCACAAGCCTTGATCTAGAGCAATTCAGATTGCGTGCGGCCCAACAGAAAACAGCTGATAAGCTAAATTTTTTTTGACGTAGTAAAAATTATTTAAATAAACTTGTTTCTTACAAAATACTTATCGAATCATACTTAAACGTTAACAGCAATATCGCGAAGAAAAAATTCAAATTTAGCTTTATTTTCTGTGTGAAATCTCAAAGTTTGGTACCTGTAAAGCATTTCGGTTGGTTCCATTTTTCATTTCCAATATACTAAGCTAAAGATCAACGTTTCAAACTGAAATTCTTTCAGATATTTCTAATATGTTTAATGAATCATTATATACTAAAAGCAAACAAATTATGAAACTTTTCTAAGTTTCCAGAGAAAATTTGCCGACTGGGACAAAACTTAAGGAATAAATAATAATATTTCAGTCTCCTTCTCTTACAATTATTAAATTTTTGCTCGATGTACAGACAAAATACCTACGTTTGTATGTACACTGGTGTGCAAAAATTAAGGACGAAGTCGAAAAATTAGCATATCAGCTGAACGAAGAGGCTATAAGGTATATCTCCCACATTCTCAGCGTGCCTTCGTGGTGTAATGGTCAGCACACTGAGCCGGTAATTCAGAGGTCCGCGGTTCGATCCCCGGCGAAGGCAATGCATATTTTTCATCGTTCCTGCTTCCCAAAAAACCTAATGTCTCTACAAGCCTTTGATGATTTTTTAACTCATATTAGTTAATTAAATAATAAAAGGCTTAACTCCGTTTATCCTATCAATAATATACGCTCATTAAGTCTCTGGATAAACTTCCATCGAAAATAAACATTCATATGTGAATTTATGGGAAATATTATAAATAACAATTCGCACTGGTCTAAAGAACTTTCTGCATATTAGAAGTTCTTGCCTTAAAATACTCTACTGAACCCATACCTGTTCAATTGAATAATCAAATGTTTTGAAAAAGGTTTTAAATGATTTATTACTCAAACATTTTAAAAAAGGTTTTAAATGATTTATTACTCAAACATTTTTAAAAAGGGTTTTAAATGATTTATTACGTAAATATGTTAAAATAAAACATATTTACTTCATCTCAAAATATGGTATTTAATACTACGACCATCGTTTATCTTTCTTGTAACACACTTTCAACCTATGAAACTCATTATTTAAGACTGCTTGATATGACAACAAATTCTGTTTTATAAGATATCTTCAAACACTCCCGGACATCTTAAGTTTAGGAAATACAGTATTTTTCTAAATTTATATATGAATAAATGTGTAAATGTGAAGGCAAAACATATGTTTAATGCTGGCTTTGAGCACTATTTTTTTAATATGGAAATACTTTAAAACCAACACAAAAATGATTATTTATAATAATGCCTTCGATATAATAATACACACTTGTCTAACCATAGCCTCCTGCCTCAATATAACTATTATCCCACTACTCAATTTATATGAATTAAATAACATATCTCTTTCGATTCGCAGACTGGTGATTGAAGGATAGCATCTACAGTGAGTGTCTCTATATAAATAAAATCTGTATTGACAGCTTACCTTATCCTAAAAATGATGCTCTATACCTATGGCATCGAAAGGATGCGGGGGATAAAAAAAGAATAAAAAATAAAGAGGAAAAAATAAGAAGGCTTCGCTGAGGAAGAAACGGTGATACTAGGTAGGAGCGTGCGCCTTGGAGAAGAAGAGTAGAAGTTGATTGATTTTTGAGCCGCGAGATCAATGTGCGAAGAAAACGTCGCCTGTTTTCCTGGTACTCTTTCCACACCAAATTGCCACAACGCTAAAAATGGTTTCTATGAAGCAAGGTCGCAATGACTGCACTCACAAGAGAAGTTGGTTCTGAAACGTGTTATTGCTCACGTGTACTTGAGGAAATCATACATGGCTTGCTATTGCCCAAAAATATGAAGGTCTTTTATAGCAAGAATCTTTATAAGAGAGAGAAACTATCCACTATTCCCAAATTCTCAAAACCAATTCTGTATGATTATTGCGACTTATACTGTATATATATATACTGCATAACTACTACTAGAAGTACTATTATATAGTTTAATTGTATAGCTTAAAATTATTTAATCGTACTGTAATAGGTATCAAGCGATTTATATAATCTATACAATTACAATTCTCTTAATTAGAGGACTTTTATCTTTTGCAGTCCTTTTTTTTATTTATGACATAATTCTTGGATCAGTCATCTTATACTTTACTCCCAGCCCCCAATCAATACATTCTGTTTTCTTCGGGCTATTCTGTTTGTTTTATTTATTCTATTTACAATTACATCCTATTTTCATTTTATTTTATTATCCTATTTGAGTCATTTATAATAAATGCATGTTAACTATAAGACAGTTGTAAAAACAGAATGTTCCAGGGAAAATAAATAAAAGAACTGGTGAAACATTAAAAATCATTAGATGCTTCTTTTGGGCTTTTCACATCATTCGAATGATATTCTCATGTATTTTTGGTTCAGCTGACAGAAACCACAGCTGAGGTTTCTATCAAAAAATGAATTGGATCTTCACTTTGACAATTACGTATGTTTGGGTAATCTGACACTGTCACAAATGTATTTAATTTCCCAAGCATTAAAGCAGTTTCCTACTTGTATTTTAATTTTAAAGATTTTTTTCCGAATATCGGTTAAAACTCTAATGAGTGATAATATCTTTGAATAAGAAATGTGCACAAAATCTCTTAAAATAATTGAGTTATAATCTGCATTTGAAATTATATAGTCATATATATTGATAATACAGGGTGTTTATGAAGTCCCGGACCCATTTTGATGTTTAATTTGATAAAATAATAAAGATAGATTAAAATTAACAACATAAATGGTTAGATAGACTCAAAAAGTTTC
>KK116356.1:0-47361 GCA_000611955.2 Stegodyphus mimosarum
CAATATAATAATAATGATTAGTAATTTCAATATGATATTTTTAGTTGCACTAAATAAAACCTTCAGAAAAAATCCAGACCACAGGCTTAGAAATGAGACGATGAACAAATCTTTCAAGAATAATCCTTCCCATTTTCACTGAACTTTTTCCGCATTTGAAAAAACACCATATTTGAAAAGTGAGACACTTGAAAAGCACAGCGTTAGAAGTATAGAGATGCCGTCACACTATAGCCTTGAAACAGAAGAAACGAAACGCAGATCACAGCACCCGAACATCAGCGATCGTTGAAACTTTCAACACAAGGCATTAAATCTAATTCCTAATTTTTATTTCGCAGTTCCGTCACTAGAAACGGTTGAGTGTTCATTGGAGTAAACTTTCGCACATCACTTGAAAAGAGCCTGTACACATCCATTGGGGTTAGCAGCGGAGATCTATCCTACCGACTCATTGAAATAATAAAAAAAAAGAAGTCTGATGTAAATGACGAGCAGGAATTTTAACGTCGTAGCAGTGTTGATCTATAACGATTAGGAAATTGGAGGCGAAGGCATATTAAATCTTCATTTTTTATTTCAGCTTGTTGTGGCCAAAATCAACTTGGCACATGAAATGTGCCTATTCCAAAACAGCTCACATTTTAGAATAATTTTCAGTAAGAAAGAAGAAAGTAGCAAACAGCAGTCCAACTAGGGCGAAGCGTAAAGAGCAAGTGCGTTACGTTCAAGTGAAATCGCAATTCAGACTGAGTTAGTTTTGGTTTACAATGCATTTTGATTGGACAGTTAATACTTCTGTAAAATTATTATTGGTTACTTGACTTTTAGTTCCATTTACATCATCAGAATTATGTAAGTGCCATATGGCATGGATAAATCTAGAAATGACGCATATACTATACCCACTCTGTTACCCGGATCAATGAGCTCAGTTTCTTTATTCTTATATGTTTGCAAATTGCGCATTTTTTGCTTTAAAAATTACTGAATTTATGCTGTTCTTATCATCCGGTTAATATTTTTACGCCTTTAGTTAACTAGCATGTTATAGTTCTAGAATTATGAACAATTTAAAAGTTGTTCAAGTGCGGCTAAGTCTATTTTTTTTGGCCATAGCAGCCATATTTTTTTACATTTGAAACTTAGCAGAATAGTGGCAACTGCTTCGAATAGTGGATTTGCTGCTAATCTAGAGAAACTAAGCTTCCCAAAAACAAAGATAATGCCTTCTTTTATTATTGCGAATTAAATCATGCTTAATCTACTCTGAAATTTATTCGAGGAAATAAGTATTTCAGATTTACCTCGTAATTTTTAATACATATATTTTAAGATTTTACGTATTTTTGCCTCGTCGCGAAGTGAGAATTCAATTAATTGAATGAGAAGTACTGAATCGTTCGCGAAAACCTGTTTTTTTTTTTTTTTGGTTGTTGTTGTTGTTTTGTTTTGTTTAATTTCTTTTATACGTCGTTTTACATTAGTTATAGTATTTTAATATAACATGTGGCAACTATTAGATAATCCTCAGATGATATATATATTCTTTGTGTATTCGGAGTTATAAAATGAATGAGATGTAACGCTGTTAAGTGAACCTAGCGCCAGAGTGTCGCTAATATAGTGAATTTCAAAGAGTACATTTATTCTATTGTGGTTTATGCACTATAAACGAAGGAGATTTAATTCAATCCAATATGTTTAATGAAATGCAAAATGCGTATAATTTAATATTCCGTACAAGGAAGTCATGTGATGTATGCATCAGATTTTTCAGTCATGGTTTAAACTAACGGCATTTAATTCTTATTTTACTGCGTTTTCTGTTACACTGTATTTAGATGTTATTGTTTTATTTTCTAAAAATAATTTCTAAAGCTACGACATTTTCTGCTATAAATGTTAAAGAAACGAGAGGTCGTAATATTTTTGGTTATAACGCTAAATAATATTATCAATTATAATAAAGAAAAGAAATCCTAGAAATTATTTTGTCACTGATCACTAGTGTCCCATCTGTCCAAATGTTTGCACAGTGGTTCTGATTACATTACATTGTACCATAACTGTATCATTTCCGCGAACGTGTCATACATCGTGTTTCTGCAAAACTTAAGACCATTATTTTTAACTTAACTTATCATGTTTAATGAAATTTAATTGGATTAACTAACTGACTAAATACTCATTTTAATTAGCTTAATAGATCTTTGTTTTAATTTTAATATTATATATTGTTGACTTTATTTAATGTTTGCTTAATTCATAAGTTATTCTCCTGATCATTTTATTAAATATTTACAGCATTATTCTATTTGATATAAATTATGTACATAGATGAAAAATAATGTGTTTTCTTAGAAAATCAGTAATGGCTAAATATCTCACAAATCTACATGAAGTTACAAAACTCCTTCTAATTTATTAATTCGAATTAATAGTGAAGTTAAAATGATATTGTCTCCCATGTTTTAAGTTTAAACAAAGCAAATTCAGGCTTCTACATAAATATTCTTAACGTTATTTCGAGAATTCATGCAGAAACTATACTCCGAAACAATTACTATAAAGACCTTATTGTTAACTCAGAAATTGTAACAAACTTCGCATTTGACGAAATTTATTCTCCATGTGTTCACTGAAGTTGACATCTATACGCACTATTTAGGACTTTTACTCTGATATATTTTCAGAGCCCTGTACTTGAGTTAAATAAGGATTTGCAGCAAGGAAAGGAATCTTAAATTATCTTAAAAAATTATCTTAAAAATCTAAGGTGCTTCTTGCAAAAATGACCTTGGTTCAAGAAAACATACGGGCATAAAGGCAATGTGGTAATTTTTAGCCTTTAAACCGCGGGAAAGCGCGTGGGGTGTATCATACTGCGAGTCTAGAAAAAAGTGAAATATTCCTAACTTGTGAAACTGAAATTCTATAATACGCTCAGTAGCTGAGTTTCTAGTAGTAAGTGACTTTCAGAATCACTTTTCTGTTGCCTTTGTGTTTCAGAAAAAGATTTGTTGGTATTTTATTGCATCTGGGGTGTGACACACCCCACGCGCCTGCCCACGTAAGTATTTTTCTGACTGAATATTTATTTTAAAAATTTATTTCTAGAGTGAAACAGTAAACATTTCTACTCGCAAGCGATTTTGAAGTATTTGAAATTAAATTTAAAAGATTTTTGAAGCGCATTATGGCAAAAAGAATGACTCCCTATGACCCCTCTCTCTCTTGCTAATCCACCAGAAGCAAATGTCTGTCTGAAAAGAAGCATATGTCTATTTTTGTGGGACTTAGCATTACAATTAATAAAAAAATACTAAACAACGATCAGAGATTGATACTTTATCGAGAAGAGTACGTACTGCATGCAAAAGAAGAGCAGAAGTTTCGAGGAATAATTCAAACAAATATACGAAATTCCAAGCAACTAAGTGTAAAAGTTGTGATGAATGCCCTGGAGCCAAGGACAGAAGACCGCGAATACTAGATTTAAAATGTAAAAACCATCTATGCTAAGAACACATGAATGAATTTTGTTCAAAGTGTAAACAAATAAAACAAGTTGCATTGTGTATTAGAGATGCAATAAAACTTAGAGGTATGATGTTTATTTTGTTATTATTTTCATTTATCTCATTTTCAACTCTCTATAAGCTTATTTTGGAAATTAATTTTTGTAACCCAAGTCTTATTCGCTTATTATAAAGAAAAAATAGCTATAAAACTGTTTTTACCCCATTTTAAACATCGGGGTATGTGATACCCCACGTGCCCACTCTAGTTCCACTTTCTTGATGCGCCTTCCGCCGGGTTAAAAAAGAAATAATTGATAGACGTAAGTTCTTTTATTGGTTTAGTAATTAATGTAGACGATAAAATTAAATTCAGCTGCATTTTATTTTAATAATTTAACCTTATAAAGATAATCTTAGAATACACATGAATGCTATTCTAAATATCTCTACCCCAGTTAAATGTTATCTCGATTTTGAAAACATATTCTTGAAAAATTGTTCGAATTTTTACATGAACGAAACTCATTCATTGTTTGGACACAATAATTCGTTAACAAAGCAAGCATTAAATAAAACTCAAGATTTCTAAAAATAAAACATTCATATCTGAGCATCGCAAACAAACAAATCAATAGAAAATCACAAGAAAACTCATGTCTTCCTCTTGAAACAAATGGTTATTTCAGAAACGAGCTTTCACAGAAGTGTAATGTATGGATTGGTTAAATGGCTTTTAGGAATTGTAGAGTAAAGAAAAAAAACGAAAATGCATTTTTCTTTGTCTTCCATTGATTCTGTTTCGTCTTTAAAGCTATTTTAAGCTTTAAATACTTCACATTTAAAAGTTGCAGTTCAAACTAAGTATTGCTTTTAGTGAAAAAAATTGCCGTATTTTATTGGTTTTTAAAAGATCTGGGACTTTTATAAAGAAAGAAGTACATACGATTTTCATTTATACTATCTGTTGTTCAAAAGTGAAACGGTCTTGTATTTATTTTAAGGAACTTTAGAAAAATTTTAAGTTTTAATTTAAACTGACGTTTATTTCTATATAATACTTCCTTTCATTACTTCTGTGTTTATAAATTAGTTTAAATTGCATTTATTTCTTTATTAATCTTCTTAATCTTCTATAAGAAAATAGCTGATTTTGAATTAATTCATGAATAGAATAATAACATTAATCATGCTGTTCTGAAATTCGCTTCATATTCAAAGACACGAAGTACACTGGTGTGCAAAAATTAAGGACGAAGTCGAAAAATTAGCATATCAGTTGAACGAAGAGGCAGAGCGGACCGAAAGACCAATCAGGAGATTAAGTAAGGTGATGTACGGTAGCACATGCGCAGATATGCAGGTAGACGTAATGGGGGAGTGTCTGAGTAGTATAAAGCATGTTATCGGTGTAAGATCAGTATTTCTGGCAAAGAGATTGCACGCCGTATAGCAGTTAAAATCACACCGAGTTGCTGCCTCAGCGAGAAATGGCGAATAATCAATCTGTTAGACGACATCTGGATGCTTTTACCCGAGGTCGAATCATTGGGAAGTTGGAGGAAGGCCGCAGTGTGACAAGTGTGGCTGCAGAGTTCGGAATTGCTCACAGCATCGTTTCACGACTTTGGAGACAATTTCAAACTACAGGAACAGCTATCCGGGGGTTTAGTAGTGGTCGTCCACGAGGAACCACACCCGCAGATGACCGGTATATTGCCTTACAGGCCAGAAGAAACAGGCGGCAGACAGCGGGAGAAATCGCTAGACACACGACACAGGCGACTGGACGACCGATATCGCGTTTTACCGTGGCCAGAAGACTGCACGGTGGTGGTCTGTTTGCACGACGCCCTGTACGGTGTGTACCTCTAACGCCTGCCCATCGGAGAAGGCGTTCTCTGTGGTGCCGGGAACACCGGAATTGGAGAGACAATGAATGGGGACGAGTACTCTTTACAGATGAGAGCAGATTTAGTCTGAGTTGCGATTCTAGACACATACACATCTGGACAGAGCGGGGAACACGCAATAACCCCTTCAACATCATCAAAAGGGACTGTTTTGGAGGTCGCGGAGTTCTCGTTCGAGCAGACATAATGCTTGGTAGCCGGACCGACCTTCATATCTCCCAAGGAGGTTCGTCACCTGGGACTGCTATTGTAACGAGGTTCTTCTTCCTTACATGCGTCTTTTCACAAGGGCTATGGGTCCTCAGTTCCTCTTCATGGACGACAACACTCCACCTCATCGCACAGTTACTGTCGAAGAGCTGTTGGAGAGTGAAGATATTGAACACATGGATTGGTCGGCAAGGTCAATTTATAATTATCTGCTTTTCATTTTGTATGAGAGATATATGTTAAATGCTGACCTTGTTCATAAAATTGTAATGCATCTCAACTCGTTGTACTTCTAAATAATTCGTGGCGATTAGTTAGATTCCTTCAAACCTCTTAACAGTTACTGATGCCATTCGCATGTAAAATTCTACATAAACATTTTATATTCTTCTATGGGAATGAATATAAAAATACAATAACAAAATAATTACATCGTGAATAAAAAAAAGAACATTATAGCGGCTGTCTTGCAATAAGTATTTGGACACATATGATAGAAAAGGGAAAAAAAATTCATATTCAATAGTTGGTACGGTGTCCACGAGATTTAATTTCAACCTCAGTCCTCCGAGATAGGCTTACCACAAGTCCTTGTATGACGGCTCTTCGTATTTTCTTCCCCTCAGATTGGAGAATACATGTATGTTCTTTCACTGATGTTGGACAGTTTTCGCATACCTTAATATGGTGATCCAATTTGTCCCAGAGGTCCATAAGATTCAAGTCTGTGGTATGGGCAGGCTACTTTATTCAATTAACCTCATTGTCACCATAGTCAATCCATGGTGGACCTGGCGACATGACAGCTGGTGTTATCGTCCTGAAACTGCCATGCGTCCAACCCGTAAAACTGCCACAATGTAAGAAGCACACTATCATTTAAATACACAACGATTACACTTTCTCGAAATCCAATAAATCTACGCTTCGTGGCATCCGCCATGCCACTCACGATATTTAACCCAGAAGACGAAACATGTATCAGTACCATAGATATCGGCATTGATTTATCCTTATTAGTGTAGATAGTGTATTAGTATATTGCTTTTAATCTTTTCAGTATCTTGAAATTATACAGTGGTCTCTCTCTCTCTTTTCAGTAAGGCCAACAGATGTAAGAATAACAAGTCCTTATCAACCGTTATCAGCCGGAAAGGATACAGACATTGTCTGTGTTGCCAGAGGAGGCCGACCACCTGCTCAAATTTCTTGGTGGTTAGATGGAGAAAAGTTAACTACAAGAATCACGGAAAGCACAGCGGACGAGGACAATCTAACTATCAGTAGCCTGAGTATAAGACCTAGTATACAAGATAATTTAAGGAACTTGTCCTGTAGAGGAGATAATCCACAACTGACTGACAGTGTTCTAGAGGATACATGGTTGATCAATGTTCACTGTAAGTCATCTTTCTTCTTTTTTTAATGAAACTATCAATTAATCTTAAATTTATACATGTTCGTAGATTTTTTTCACACTGAAAAACTGGGAATTCGTTCATAACCAAACTGGAAGTGTTCAGTTTAGGGATTCATGGCAGTTGCAGAACAGCATTTTTTAGCAGAAGTGATGGTATTTAATTTTTAATAAACTGACATAAAATAAATATTCTCTTTTCTGATACCGTTCATTGCGGACGAATTTTTGAATTTATACGGTGTATTATATTTATCGTTGTTTGTAAATTACGCTGACAATAATATTATGAAACTGGAGATTTAGTCCTCATATTAACACATGTATTGCTAGCCCATGCATGGATATCAATACATCATTTGTGATAATCCGCTGTTTGTTAGATTTCATATTAAATTCAAAGTAATTTAACTGAATTAAAAACTGAGCAAATGAAGAAATCCGAATTCATAATCTTATCATACTCTCAATAAAGCATCAAGTGCTGGCAGCTTATTATTATGCTTAGTATTATTTCTGAAATTATTGAAGTAATAAATATTGTAGTTAGTGAATTAATATAAATTCTTTCACGGAAACTCACTTAAATATAATACTTATCTTTTTCCTTTACGGCCTATTAAATTATACAATTTTTTGGCGCATTTCATTTAAACCTATTTCCTCGAATTTCATTAGAAATATATTTCTCATTCAATGAATTCTATTCTCACTTGGCGTCAAGGCAAAAATACATATATATGCAAAACGTTAAATACAGATAAAAACAGTTAACAAAACAATTTTTACAGTTAAAATTAGATTTTTACGTAAAAACAACCACTTCCGCCAGAGGGCAGGAAGAACGATTTTTCGGTGCACAAAAGTGAGAGTTTACTTTTGGTCCCACTCGGAAAGAGAACACTAAAGTTGGTGCAGAAACTGACTTAAGTATTCTACTAAGATTTTCAAATGTAAACAAATGACGGCTTCATTAGGCTTAGCAGCACTTAAACATTTTTTAAATTATTGCTAATTCTACAACTATTGCATGCAGATTAACTAGAAGCAGAAAAACCTTAACTAGAACGTAGCAAATTAATTCAATCGCTTTAAAGCAAAAAATGCGCTATATACCAACATATAAGGATGCAAAACTGAGCTCACCGAGTTGGGTAACAGAGTGGGTATATGTATATATGTATATATAAATATTTAATACTTTTGGTGCAGCCGATAGCAGTCCCATATACAATATTTCAAAGTTCTCACGCTACTCGTTTTTGAGTTATTCGAGATGCATACATAGGTATGTACTTACGTATGCATTTCACATACGAAGAAAAGATCACGAATACGTCGCGAAAAAAGTCTCTTCTGAATCCATTTTATAATCCATTTTTCGACAAAGAACAAAGACATTGTTCGTATGGACTCGAGAGCCGTAATAATGGATACTTTCGTTGAAATATGATACTTAAAAATTTTCACGATTACAGTGCTTCCTTTACCTCCTACAAAGAAGTAAAAAACTACCTATACTAGGCTGACTTGTACTAAGCTGAGGTTTACCTTTTCGTATGTAGTATATCATGCAAGTAGAATTACGAAAAATATTTCTGCTATTGTACATATATACTTATACTGAAGTTCTAGATGATTTCGTCTAAAAATTTCCAAGAAGTTTAAAACGCTCAGATAACATTATTTCAAAATAAAATTATAAGCTGTTAGCCAAAAATAATGATCTAAGCTCTTCATGAAAATGAAAACGGTACTTGTGTATCACCGCAAACACCTTAATTGAAATCACCAAAGCTTCAGAATACACACACTCTTCTAACCAGGCCCGTAGCAAGGCAACTATGCACATGGCAAATATTCATTTTCCAGTGTCGTCATTTTCGTATGTGTTCCTTTTGTTGTATTCAAATCTCCAACGGAATTTATTGAAAAAAATTATGCTTTATTTTCATCTTAAACACGATTTAAAAATTTTTGCTTGTAAAATGTTCATGTAATAGAAGAAAGCGAGATGAAATTTCTATTAGTAATACATTACTTTGCTCCAAAATCGCTAAACGAAGAATGCTTCGAATTCGTTCTCAAAGCGATCGCTACGAAATTTCCACCACAACAAAAACAAAAGCCCGCTTTAACTAGGTTTACTAACTGTCTTTTGAAATAAATATATATCTGAAAATTAAATATGTATCTTGTAAGGTTCTACTGTCTATCTATTGTGTAGAATCTTGAGAAATAGTGATTGCACCGAAGAAGGGTTAAAACTGCCCTTTATTAAACTCTTTAAATTATGTACAATGCGTGCCTCTGCTTGGGCGGTAACTGAAACAGTAAAATCAAACTCAAAATTGAAAATATTCACAAGTAGTAGAATTAAACTACAGGGCTTACACAATCCTGTTTCCTACAGCGCGTAAATGAGTCTAGTGGCAGCAAGATAATAGCTATAAAGCCACGTCTAACCAGCAATAACTGCTAAGCGGAAGCTTGCGTATAAGCACGCACAGAGATTTCCCAGACTCTCTCTAACTTCCTTACTGGAACGTCAATATTTAAACTTTTTCTCCTACTGGTAGAATTTGCATTTCTTACGTACGCTACCAAATTTAAATATTCTGGCACTCACAATTAGGGGAATGAAGGCTTATGGGAAAGAACTTAAAATTAAATTTAACTGGTTATTTAAAATAAATATAAATCTCTACAATCTAATACAATGTATGTATGTAACATGCAATATTTTACAGTAAAAGTAACTGTTCTTTTTTTCCCTTAAAATTCATGAAACTGCGCCAAGTTAGATGTAATAATACAAAAATACCGAAAATGCTAACAAAGCATTTTTTATATAAAACAGATTCTATTTATGAACATGAGAGAATTAGAAACGCAAGAAACTTTAAAACTATTTAACAGACATTTAGAGATAAAGGCAAATATGAAATACTTAATTATATTTCTAATTAGTCATAACATTAATATTTATGATTATAGGACTGCATTTCTTTTAAAATTTAAAGGCTGGCATGTGTTATCGCGAAGAAGTATAAAGCTTAATTGCTTGTACCATTCTGACTGTAGTCAGTTAAGTAGCTTTGTATTTTGAATAATTTTAATTCGTTAATTTGTGTCTTACCTTTTAACTGCTAGGTACATTAAAAGTTGAATATACGTTTTTCAATGCCTTAGCAGCTCTGTTTATAAGTTTAAAAGTGTAGAAGATCCATAATCACGTTTGGCTAAAATGAACGAATAAACTTCAGAAAGAAAATAAAACTAGGATAAAGCAGAAGGAGACTGGATTATGACGAGTGAGATTAGAATACAAGCGCACACGGAAATATCCATATACATACACAGTTCGGAAACAAAACCAAAATATACCAGATACGTCCAAAACTTTAAAACCAGTAACTGCTTAATGCAAATTATAAGATTTAAGTCCTTCGTAAATAAATTCTGCTGCTTATACCAGCTATAAAAAGGACGCATTTTTACTTCCTTGTGCAAAGAAAAAAGGAAGTATTTTAATCACAATAAATTTTGGGTATCATATTTTAAAAAAATATCCATTTTAACCGCTATCAAATTCAATTTAACCATGTTTTTGCGTGACAGTAGTACGTAAGGACAGAATAAAAGACTCATTTTACACCCAACAAATTATAAAACTGATTTAAAATGGATTCTAAAGAGAATTTTTCGTGCCTTCTGTGCGTACTTACGTACGTATGCATGTATGAATCTCGCACTATTCAAACACGAGTAGCTTCAGACCGTTGAAATTTTGTATAAAGGACTGCTATAACATGTTGATGTGCACCTCCCTTTTTGGTTGCAATCAGCCACACCGCATTAGGTTAGGGGCGCTGAATCGTCTGTGAAAACTGTTCCTTTTTTATTTGTTTAATTTTTATACATTGTTTTAGATTTGCTATAGTATTTAAATAGAACGTATGGTAAGAATTAGATCATTTTTCAGCTGATATAAATTTTGTGCATTCTGAGTTATAGAATGAATGAGATGTAACGCTGTTAAGTGAACCTAGCACTAGAGTGTAGCTATGCTAAACAAATATAGTGAATTTTAAAGAGTGCATTTATTCTATTGCGGTTTATGCGGTATCGACAGATTTTATTCAATCCAATAAGATTAAATGAAATGCAACAAAAAATTAGTATAATTTAATATTCCGCAAGCCATGTGGTGTACACAACAGATTTGTTCATTAAAAAGGAAATCAATATTGAATAGCTAAAATGTTGGACGGTTTATATCTAAATTTATTTTTTACATCAACCCTGAACAAAGAAAAATATAACATTTTCGCAATATAAAGATAACGTGCAATGTTTACTGCTCATAGAACAAGTTTTTAAATGCTAGAGATTATGTGTTAAACAGATAACAAATCTTCGGAGTATTTCTATTTTCTACCATAAAAAGGCAAAACCTTTCTTCCGTTTAATTTTATTAGAAGATTTCTTTTTTGTATTTACAGTTTATTTAATTTCACAATCCACAAAAGGAATTCCCCTTTTTTGCCATTTAGACGAGAACTATCATGAATGCAGTAAACTGTATACAATACGTGAAGCATAATTTCAAAATGTGTTGAATTTATTTATTCATGTGCCGTTTTAAAATGGCATTATGAAAAGTTATAGAATAAGAAATTCTTTAAATAAATTAATTCTTTTAAGTTTTCCGATTATGAAATCCTTTGCTCAGCATACGGAAACCTTGATTATTATAACAAAAACTTCTAAAACAGTACAGTATTTGTATTGATAATTTGTTATTTACCAAATCGTGCTCATTTGCTTCTTGTGTTATAAATAATGCCCAATATTACACTTTTGTTAAAATATTTACATCATAGAACACTGAATTTTACATGCTTATTTATCACTTTTACTGTACTTTGTAGGATTACTTTTCAAAGCTTATTACATTTGATATCTTATTTAATGGAACATTATTATAGTTATTTTCGTGTGTAGAAAGTGAGACATAAAGTTGTATACATAAACATATTTTTCTTTATTTTCACTAGAAGAAAAATATTCCTTTTCTTTAATTTAATACTTACTTTCTCTGATTAATATTAGAAAAGTTCTGCAATTTTTTATGATAAATATAAATGAAGGAATACAAAAAAAACTTAGGAAACTTTCATTGAATCAAATAAGCACCATTAGAAGTGAAATGCATGCCAATCAAAGATTACTGAAGTTATCTGCGGAGAGAAAAATTCGAGACGACAAAGTCTAGTGAATATGGATGGGAAAGGGTGACACAAAATATCTTAGCTATCTTGAATAAGTTTTTGTCTGACATTGACCGGAATGTGGAGCCCAGTATCGTCATGATGAAACAGCACCTCGAAGTCTGATCAGTTCTGTGAGCTTTGCTTCGATTTCTGCTTTACAAACTACTATTTGCTAACAGTATTTTTCCAAATCTTTCATCTGATTTAGTGGCATCAGTTTGTCAGTACCTGTTTCTCATCTCCAGTCACGAACAGTTTTTTTAAAGGAGTTTCTTTATTTTTTTTGTCTGCAAAATATCTCCAGTGATGATGTTAATATATTAAAAATATATAAATATATTTGTCTGCAAAATATCTTCTGCTAAAATATAGGATACCGATACATTGTCGCTGCTCACATACTCTTCTTCAATGATCATGCACTGTATTTACGATTTAGCGTATAAATTCTGCCTGATAGTTTCTGATCTGCAAACTTAAGAGTTTTACTGATAGCTCGTTCTAGTACGGGTTATCCAGAGGGACATCGTCTTCGAGGATCAGATTTCCACACTTTAATTTCTGAAAACACCTTCGAACTGTGTCACAAAAAATGGCATTTTTTTTATATATAGCACAAATTATACCAGCAGTCTGATCAGGATTTTTTCCTTTTTTTTCTTAATTAAAAGAGCATAATATGGTTAATAAGAACTTTTATGTTCACTATACATACCATTGCACTGAAACGAAAATTATACCGTAACATATGATAGAATTATGTAACTCGGGCATTAATTATCCGCTTCGATCAAGGTCACTCCATATTAGCCATAACAAAATAACTATAAAACGCTTTTATTTGAAAAACGCAGAACTTTTGGGATGAACCAAAATGTAATAAGATTTAGACAAGTGAAGTATCTATTTATGAATGTGTACAATATGCAAATACATCCTACATATAAAAGAAATCGACAGTCTTTAATTAAAACGTGTAAGAAACGAGAAAGCTAATTGCAATGGAAACTCAAATTCATGATTCCATTTGGTCAACTACCGGATAGGCAGTCGAGAATTTTTTATTTTTTTTATCTTCCTATGCTTCATGAAGAAGTATTTAAACACTTTTCGGTTTTCTAATCAATTACCAAACTTCTGTAATTTCGAAAATTTTTCTTTTGCTTTTTAATTTTGAAAACCAAAAATTTTTCTTTTCTTTTTACTTCCCTGTACGAAGTACGAAACTGATTTAATATGGATTCAGAAGAAATTTTTTCGTGTCATCTGTACGCACATACGTATGTAGGTACGTATGTATGTATCTCGGATAAATCAAACATGAGTAAACTCAGAACGTTGAACTTTTGTGTATAGGACTGCCATAATATGAAGTTGGGCACCTTACGTTTTGGTTGCAATCGGTTGCACCAAAAGTATATGTATATATATATATATATATATATATATATATATATACCCACTCTGTTACTCGGCTCGGTGACCTCAGCTTTTTATTTATTCTTATATGTTGGAAAACTGTCCATTTTGTGCTTTAAAGTGATTGAATTATGTTACTCTTCACTTCCGGTTAAAGGTTTATGTCTTTAGCTAACCTGCATGCAATATTGTAGAATTATCCGCAATTTAGAAGTTGTTTAAGTGCGGTTAACTCTAATTTTGTTTATAATAGCAGCCATATTTGTTTACATTTGAAACTTAGCAGAATAGTGGATTTGTTGCCAATCTAGAGAAACTAAGCTTTGCCACAACAAACATAACGTGTTTTTTTATTGCAAATTAAAGCATGCTTAATCTAGTCGAATTATTATTTCAATTGTTAAATTACCTCATATATTGACTCCGCCTAGCGTCCAGAACAAATTAGGTCAGTTTCTATCCTTCAGTGTCTTTGCCGAGTGAAACCAAAAATAAACTTTCAGTTTTGCGCACCGAAAAATCTGCCTTCTTGCCTGCTGACCGAATTGCTTGTTTTTGCGTAGAAACTCTAATTTTAATTGTAAGGTTATTCTTTAAATTGTTTTAATTGTATTTACGTTTTCTATTTTTACCATTTTTCAATTTTTAATAAAATATTTTGAGGTTTTCCTGTGTTTTTGCTTGACGCGAAAAGAGAACTGAATTAATGGAATGAGAAATATATCTCTAATGAAATTTGAGGAAACAAGTTGAAATGAAATGGAAAAAATGCGTATAATTTAATATTCCCTACAAGGAAGCCATGTGGTGTACATACCAGATTTTCTTTTAAATTGCTTTAAATAGAAGAATGGATTAATGGCAGTTAAGTGTTTTCATTTTTTTAAGTTCAAGGCAATTATGCTATTCAATTTCATTAAGAATTTTTTTTTCTATCGTAAAATTAAAAATAATCTTGGCTTATTATCTATGGTATTCTAAGGAGTTACGAGGTAATTTAAACAAAAAGTAATACGGCTAGCGATAATGAATGACTGGCGAATTTTAGTGCAAAGAAAAAGGAAGAACAGATCAGAGAAGAAATTTCTCGGTGTGTAACTGAGAAGACAGTTTCTTATCGTGTCACTCTTTGTAAAATGCAGCAAAATCATGTTGGTTTAATGTGGGTGAAATGGTATTTATTGTTTTATTAAAATTAAGATCTTCATACGCATTTGAGCGAAGAAACTCTTACAAAACTTTTAGCTAAGTAATTCAACAAACGCAAATTCTTATATGACATTGTAAGATTTTAGTTAAACTATTATTTTATTTTAATTTGCCTTTTTCTATCTGCTCGCATTTCAACTTCCCGTAAGAATAAGCGCGCGGTTTAGCTTTATGCTAATTTGAAGTGGAGCCAAGCTCTATTTAAACCGTAGGTAGGAACCTCTAATCTATAATACAGTGCATGATAATTGAAGAAGTGTATGTGAGAGAGCTTTTAGTCTCAGACCACTGTTACTCTGCTCAACGTTCGCCTGACTAGCTAGTATTTAAATTCTAAGCCGTAGCGCTGTTACGCTGTTACTTATTGAAGTAATTCTAAGTGGGTTAGTATTAGTGAAATCTTGCTACGAACCATTTAGCATAGACGCCAACCTCGCGTTTATAGCTCTGTGAGCAACGACTATTTAATTTCTATTTAATTTTAGTTTAAATTACCTGATTTAGACCCAAGTGGCGGTCATTATTTTCTGTATCCCTCCCAAGTTGGGAAGTGGCTGTAAATAATTGTGGTTTAATAAAAGAGGATTTTAAATCCTTCTTACGTATAGTCATTCTACCACTTAACCACAGTACTCTACCACATAACATAGCTGCATTCAGCTCCCTGTTCGAGATCAGGACTTAAGATTTACAAGAAGATGTTCGCCAAGAATATGCACCGAACATACAGTCCTGACAACATAAGCGCAAATGGACGAGGAAGAAAAGGTGAAAAGTAGAGCTTTGCTCCTAAAATGAAGAAGAAATTTTTAATTGACAAATTTCATGACATCTCAAATATTTTGTGAAATACGGTTAATTCTAATATTCGAGAAACCAGAAAATGGTTTCACAGTACCATTGGAAAGGTAGAAATATTGAAATCACCTGAATTAAATAACATATAGTAAGTTTTAAATTAATTTCATATTTATACCCTACGACTAAATAAAAACTATAATAAACGTCTGGTGTATTACTAAGTAGTTATAATTACTAGCGAATATTTGTAGAAAATACATTTTGAAAGCAAATACCCCCATTTTATTAGTTAGACCACAAAACTTGCTACAATATATCACTACAAATAAATCAGTAAATAAGCAAAATTAATAAAATCGGTTATCTGTCGCCTAGCATGCTGCAGATAAAATCGTATGTGTCACTTAAGCCTTCAACAAATTTCAAAAGAAGGAGTTGTTTGAAATTCTCTAAGTAAAGGATAGAGGCATTGCTTAAATCAATTACTCTTACGGAGAAGACTTCAAGAAAAAGCTGGAAGAAATACGATAAAAATAAATACGGAAAAGGAACTACTGACAAAATCAGTAGCACAGAAAAATTAATGATTTTTTAATGTGTTCTGTTGAAGCTTTCCTCTCTCTATTTTTTGTCTGTAGCGTAGTTCTGTTTCTTTCCTTAAATCCTACGAATAATTTGCAGTATGTATTAGGCTTCACTACATACAGTGGAAAATACTGCTTTTTATCGCGGTAATATTAAATGTAACTTTCACATTTTGCCCAAAATTTAATTCAAATATGTTTAGATATTTTTTGCGACAAAACATTCAAAGTTTATACATTTTGCTATCCATCCTCGAGATGATAAATTACAACAAACTGTCTTGAAATCACGCTACACAGTTAAGTAGCAATGACAATCTTGTGCAGTCTAAGGATTAATCAAAAGGTATTAAGGTATGGGGTTTCATCTTTTTATTTAACAGTTAAATGTGGGGAACCTCTTACACCGATAAGCGAATAATCGCTCGAGTGTGTGAACAGAGAAGTAAGAATCAAGACGGGGTAATTAACCCTTTATTTCTCAAAATAAGGAATAACACAGTCGACTCCTATCTCAGAGGGTACAGCAAAGCCTCCACTTGGGCTTGAACTCAAATTAATAAAATTCAAAACTTAGCTAATGCTTAACTAAAAGATGTAGCCGAAGCTATTAAGATTCTAAGTAGTTGGCCCCTAAATCTGAATTTAGGCGAAGCTATCAAAGGCGTGAAGTACGGCCGAGCGTAGCAATAGCTTAGAGAGAGACGTAGCCCAAAGGCAAACGCACACTAGTCAGAAACTCTGGCTCTCTAGTCAGTGAACTATCAGTCAGTAAAATATGGACTTAAATACTACTCATTTGCATTAACTGCGATTCTGAAAACACATCCTTGTAGTATATTGTAAACTGAAAATAGAAAGGTTAGTTAAGGGGCTTTAACTAAAGATAACTGATAAGAACTTACGATAAACCTTACAAATTAATTAGCATTATTGATGATAAATTAAATCTTGCATGAATTAGCAGTGCTCAGAACTTGGAAGGTGATAGAATGAACACATAGTGCAAGTTTAGATTACGTTATGGGCATTTAAGTTCTAGATTAATTCTCATGAGGGTGTATTTACTAATCCTGCCTAATAATTATAATGCTTCAAAATGTAAAACGTATGGAAGTTTAAGTGTGGTATATCCACTTATACTTAAAATAACTAATTGTAATTATTTAAAACCTTAAATATTAAAATTAAATTTCTGTAAAAGTACTAAGTATCTTAAAAAGGAAAAAAGTGTTTTGGATGTGTGTGTGTATTGTGATAGCACAGATGTTTAGTAAACCATAGATGTTAAATGTAAGATAATTTTACGCTTCGTTTATACACATTACCTTTAGAAAATAATTTGCTCAGAGTGAGTTGACAATATTTGCATCCCACTATGCACATTCATCAATAGTTACATGGGAATTTTCATATTTTTGTTTTAAGCATATTTGCGCCATGCTGTACGATTAGTATGCGTATTTCACTATAAGAATATAAACGATTTTAAACAATCATTTGTACATTTCATAACAAAATATGCGTATTTGTAGCAAATGTCCAGTAGCTGTCTGATTGTACATAATAGAAAATAAAACTAAACTCAGTGGCGCAACAGCTCTAGTGGGCCACGGCCGGCACTCGACGGTGACGGCAGTGCCCTTTTCTGATTTTTTTATATTTGTGTCCCGGAATGCATCAACATATGCCCTGCACATGTGGTCATTTTGTCGCAGGACCTGCTGTGTGTCTAGCGAACTTGGTACTCATTTTATCGACCCACTTAAGGGATGAAAGGCTGAGTAAAACTTGCCCTGCCCGAGGATCGAGCCCAGAAACGGTGGTGGAGCTGCGCCACTCGCCAGCCACTTTGCTACCGCCGGCCATATATAATAAAACCTAACGTTAAATCGTACTCAAAATTAATTTTTTACTTCATTTAAAAATATAAATTTCAAACGGCAATTGTGAATTTTTATTCCCCATTTCTTCCTAATGTATTAAAACATTATTTATGAAAATGTTTATTTAGACAAAATGTTAAATACGATATACATGTTTTTGATCAGAGAATAAAATAAATGAATAAATAAAAAAGAATAAAACTCTGTGTTTTAAATTCTTAATATACTGAAAAATCTAAGGAATTTTTTATCTATCTATCTCTATTCATACTTTTCTATACAGAATAAAAATATTGTCTTCACATTTTCACGTTTTTGAAAGATGTTACTCTTCTTTTTTTGTGGCAGATCTTCCTCGACTGTCTGTAAAGCTCAATGTTTTGGGACCTGTCAAGGAAGGAAGTGACGTTAGTATGACATGTGAAGTCCATTCTCATCCGCCAATTACTGAGTTAGAATGGCTGCAAGATGGACGTTCTCTAGGCCCGCCTTCTGGTGCTAGTTTTTCGAATAGGACACTCATAATTCCAAATATTGGTCCGCAACATAAAGGGAAATATCAGTGTGCAGGAACTAACAGTGAAGGCAGAGCTGTCAGTGAACCTGTTCTGCTCCAAGTTCTTTGTATGTATGCAGAGTATGATTTTAATAGTTCCAATGATATGTAAAAAGCCAAATCATTATTATATGCTTAACTTAAATTTTATTAAATTTAGGTTTCACATGATAAAGTTGCAAAAGAAATCGCAGTAAAGTCTTTCACGGAGATCAGCGTTTTAAGCGACCTCTTTCAAAAATTACCAGTACCTTTAAGAACGAACTGAGCAATTCTGAGTAGTCACATTCTCCAATGCGTCCACCTCAACATGAAAACAAAAATGTGTGGAAATATGAGAGGTCATCTTAATCAGATTATAATGAAATAGTATTAAACATTTTAGAATTTCAGTTAGTTATAAAATTTTAAACTTCTAACTTCATACGCCTTTGTTTCAGTAAAAAATCCTGCAACTATAGCCCTGCAGTGAATACATGTAAAATTGTCTCCAAGTAATTGAAATAATAGTCTAATATGGCAGTTGCATTTATTAATAGAAAGTATATTTAAAAATTTAAAAAACAATATGTAAGAAGCTAATCTGACTTTTCACATGTCTATCTCATAATTAAATTGAATATTAAAGGAAATTATGAAACAAAAATGACGGACCTATATAATTTGTAATTTTTCATGTTAAAATACAGATCTGCCTTTTCCACTTTCGTTAGTACTGTATAATGTATTACCTTTATAAAAATTATAATAATTTTTTAATGTTTCTGATATTTGAAAACTTTATTCATGCTTTAAAATAACATATCTTTGCCTAGTGCTATTCTCAAATTAATTTGTTGGTATAATCTGCACAGAGTACTCTGATCACTGCAATTGACTAAGGGTAGGAGAGAAAAATCACGATGATATATGGAAGGTGTTTTATGGGGCTTTCTTTAAAAACACGAAGATCATCAAGATGGCATCCGAGTGTATTCTGTGCTTTCTCGCTGTAATCTCTATTACTTTCTCTTCAGCAATTTGAGATTAATTGTGAGTAAAGTTCGCATGAACATTATGCGTTTACGTTAGCCATAAAAGAGAAAATCCCAAGACATACGAATATATAAACTTGAAGGTCAGTTTTGGAACACTAATCACTACTATCTACTTGGCGTTAAAAATTCTCTCAAAAGTAGAAGGAATGTTCTTTTAAATTATAAGGTATTTCCTTCCTCCTTTCTACATGCCTTCGTGGTATAACGGTAACACAATCGGCGCGTATTCGAGTGGTCAATATTCTAGTTCCGGTTAATGCTTCGCTCAGTTTTCTTGTACCCTGCTTCAGAAAAGTTATAATGACTTTACAAAATAAACACAGCAATCTGTAATGACATTTTATGAAAATATGAAAGTCAACAGCAACGCACATTTTTAAAGCTAAAAATGATCTAAGCAGCAGTGCAGCTGCTTAGCCAAGGTAGGTTCTTTTCTATACTAAACTTTCAGTAGTAAGTAGATAACCTACATAAAATATATGGCAAAGATTTTTCTTCGATTTACATATGCTTCATGAAAATAAAATAACAGCTATATCAGTTAATTTTTATTAGTGCTTGCCCCCTCATTTTTAATCAAACTAAAATTTTAAAATCTTAAAAAGCTACAATTGTTCACTAACTCACATGTCAAGTAGTATTAGAAACTTACAAAATTAACAGTCTTACAAATTACAATCTTGCAAATTACAGCCTGACATAATGTTTGGCTTTATATTACTCTATACTGGCATATTACTCAACTGATTGAAGTTCTACCGAGATAGCTTTGGCTATACTATTTATAAAAGTTTTGCCTAGTTCAATTTAAAAATATCCTCAAATATAATTTTAAAGTAAAAAAGTAACATGTTCCTCTGAAATTCAGAACTAAAATTTCAAAGCTCTCGCACTGTGGAGCTCTAGTCGGTAAACGAGGTGACGGACCATTTGACGTCACATAGTATCCGGTATGCTGACCAACAAGTTTCATCGTTCCCCTCAAGGGGATGACCTTGTCCATCTCTTTCTTTAGTCTTGGTGCAAGAAATTAAAGATCAAAATAAGTAGGAATTCCTAAAGAGATTTATTTCAGACAGTTAATTAATTTATACAATAATGACATTATTCCTTTAGGATTAAAGTCATTACTGTATAAATTGAAAGACGAAAACACGTTTCAAGAATCACATTTTTCACACTCATGCATTGAATCCCTTGTTTACTCGTTTATTCAACGAAAGCAAAACACGTGATCATTCGATTATAGCTATCTGCCTTAGGAAAAGTATGTCTTCGAGGAGGGTTTACAAAGAAAAACAGTCTCGTATTCGTCTTCACTAATATTTGCTAAAAATCACGAAAATTCTGAGGAAGCTACCCAGTTCGCCGAGATTCCTATTCTTGGGCCAGATTACGAGTCTCATGTGTCTTTCAGCTCTGCACTGGGAAGCATATTCCCGTCCAATTTAATTTCTAAATCTAAAAACACTTGCATTCCCCTGGCTCGGATTCTGGCCACGCCCACGTGCGCAATAAACATTTATTGAACGAAACGATAAAGAAAAGCTTTTGAAAAAATAAAAGCTCTTATTTTATTCTTTTATCACGCAAAAAATAGCAATCACCTATTTCAATATAACTTTTTTACATATTCTACAAACTAAAATCTTAATATTTAAAGTAACGTTTTGTCTCTGGAGGACTCATTTAAAGACCATGCTCTTAGATGAAATTTGCAGAAATTGTGTCGATGTTGACTTTGTTCGTTAAGACTTGTCCTACATGCAGTGCTGCTCTTATGAATAATTGTTTATATAAATCTAAATCGACTCTATGCGTAAAGGTAGCCAAGGCAAAATTTCTTTACCTTGGATAGAACTAGTGTATTCAAGTAATGAAAATTGTTTTCAATCAAATCAAAATTAACATTTTATATGTCTTAATTATTTTATACGTATATGTTGATAAAATAATTTATATGTCTTAAATAATTTTTTGAAAATGTGTATTTTTTACATCCGTTTGAACATAGAAAGCTGAATTAAGCCTTATAATATTTGACTTAGGCTTTAAAAGACAAAGCTGTAGAGTTGAATCTGAATTTTTTATTACATATATCCACATATGTAAAGATTATAACACTCAAAATGTTACATCCTAATATTAGCCGTTTTTATGGAAAATTATTGAAAACACTAATCTATCTATTATTGATTTTCTTAACTATTTGTAGTGTAGGTTACTGATATTATATACAGTCAATGAAATACGTAATTGAAGTACTTCTAATCATCTCTGGCTATAAAAGCAATCGTTGAATGTTGCATCATTGAATTCGTTGAGGATAATTATTATCATAAAATAAATATTAACGGACATTTGCTTGCCACAGAAAATTTCTTCATTTTATCATATCTAAGTGATAGAGAAATATCATAGAAATTTTTCGTATATATAATCATTCATTCATATATATGATCTTAATTGTTATAAAAATAGCATATATATATAACCTTCATTATCGTAGAAATATCACATATATATGCTTCATTAGCATAGAAATATTCTTCATTCCAACATATCAATCTATCTAATCATCTGTCTAAACTATTTTAACGTAGCTTTAACGGCCAAAACCCCCAAAAAATATTGTCATCATAGTGTACGAAACATATTTCCATAGTCTCTCTAGTAAAAGAAGACAAGCTTTTATTACGTTTAAGACTTCGAATGCTATATTTCGTACTAGAAGTAAGAGGCAATGGAGCAAAATCCGATTTGGTGATCTTTCCCCATCAACTTCTTTCCAATATTTTCCCGGAGGTTATTTGTTTCGAAATAATGTCTCTTATTATACAGATGTAATCAATATGTGCTATTTGATATATTTAAACCTTGCCAATGTACCATCAAACAACAGTGATTTTAAATGCAGCGTCATCACAGAGACACTTATTTCATACGTCAATGATACTTCAATACTCTTCGGTGCCTCTAATTAAAATAATGATAACTCCAATTTTATTGGAAGGAAATGAAGCACATTTCTCCTAATTAAGGAAGAGGAGGCAGGATTTAAGATAAAAATTTTATATTATATGGATATATGCCTTTCTGGACTAATGGTATAAATAAATGGCCATATGAAATTTCAGATCTAACCGTATAAATATTCGTGATAGGCTTCGGGATTAGAATTTGAAATTTCCCCATCCAAAACAAAGTTATACGTATTTAACGTAAGTGTTATAGTAGCATTCCCTATCCTTTTATTTTATTTATTTATTTTTATTTTTTAATTCAGCTTTTTGTTTAAGCCCAACAAGCTCAAGCAAATAGATAATTTTGGCCCATATGGAAGTACTTTAATTTAGTTGCATACTAAAAATTTTACCGCATCACATATTTATGCTAGAATAGCTTATTTTAAATTTTTTTCCCAAATGCTCCATATTTATCAAATAACCTTCACTTAAAATGATACATATGGCACGTAAATTGGTGCAATTTATGTTTTTTTTTTAAATATATATCCTCCAGCACAGCACTCTGATTTTGACTTATTTAAGCTAAATATCTGGGATTCGGGATGGAGTTTGAAGTAAAATATACAACGTGTTTGAGCATGTTATTCAAATAGCTGGAGCAGGAATTGGCAGCCACTTCTTAAACTGCAGCGCAAATCAGATGCAGAATTCCCCCAGCAGCGCTGCTAGGAAACAAATATCGAATAAAAAGCAGTGTAATTTGATTTCCGATTCTGCCTGTTTTCGCAGAAAGCGTAACTCCGAAGCCTTATTCAGAAGTTACTTTTAAAATAGTAAATAAGAATTGAATCTAAAGTGCGGTCTATGCGTTGAGAATGGATTGCATGCTACAATGCTCATAGGCAGATGAAAAAGAAAAACTCTCGAAAGAATTCACGCATTTTTATTATTTTATCTTTTCGGCACAGATAAGAATTTGAGTATGAAGAAAGACTTTTGTTTTCTTTCATTGGATTAAATGCAAATGGCAAAATCGTTAACATTTTAGTTTTCGTTTTGCTGCTTATATTTTTCTTAGATAATTGGATATAGTTTATCTTTTATCAAATTAAACGGATGTACAACTAAGAAAAAAATCAGAAGGAAGTAGAAAAAACAATTAAAAAATAATAATAAAAAAAAAGGTTTGAAAGGTTTCAGATCTTACGATAGCCCAAAAGGATTTGTTAAGGTTTTTAACGCTTTTGCTGAGATCGCAGTCTAGCAGTTTCCTGTCGCACTCACTCCTGCTAACACATTTCTTTTTATCTTTTTAGCTTTATTATTCAGTATTTTCTTCGATCTTACGCCATATGCATTCAACAGCAAAATTGCAAAACCATTTAAACCAGCATATTTTTAAAATTTACGCTGCAGTGTTGAGAGCTGTCATATATTTCTCTATACTTTCAGTCTCTTCTCAGTTTATCATAGTAATATTCAGCTTTGTTAGTAAGATGGCTTGCAATATTTTTTGTCTTTTCAATATTAACTTTCTGGTTTTAACTTCATTTACTAAATATCATGTTCTTCGCACTTACGCCACAAAAAATTCAGTTCATCGGCAAAACTGTCAAACTATAATTTATCTTGCAAACATTTCTTAAATCTAATAAATAATGAGAACATTTAGGGTACCACTTTACCCTGAGTCTTTCATCCAGACCAGAAAAAACTGGCGAACATTTTAACACCTGGCATGGAACACAATCGCGCCGAGAATAGCGCCATCGTCTTATCCCGTTGTAATGACAAACAGCCCTTACAAGAGTTAAAAATAAATATTCAAATTATTAAAACACATTCAAGTTAAAACAAGTTTTACAAAATCGGCTACTATTACCCTGAAACAATCTCACATGTAAAATTACAATAGACAGCTATTTTGAAAGTATAAAATCCATGCAAATAATAAAATATTTATAACAATAATTATAAATTACATTAATTTACAAAAATAAATTAGTAATTTTTATTTCTGGACTGTGATATATTCCAGCTTTATCTTTAATTGCAATCATTCTGAAAATTTATCCTTCTCCCGAATCATTTTGACAATTCTTGCAAGATGCCATTTTAAATATTCTGCTTCATTACGATCTTTAACTAAAATGGCAACACTTTCTTTAAATCTCACTTGTCTTCTACATCATCTCGGTCTTTATTGAAACCTATTTAAATATTCACTTCACCATTTTTTGCAAATTAAGTGCGAAAAGTTTTGAACCAAGTGTCATCTACTAAGCCGATTCACTATAATTTCAAGTTAGTCAAGATCGGGTAAAGCAACCAAAGATGATCCAACTAAGAAATGCTCAGGTGGGAGGACTTAAACGGCATTACGATCACTGGACAGAGCGCAAAGAGGCTTTGAATTAAGAATTGCCTCAATTTAAGTGCCTAATGTCAAAAACCTCCTCGTGACTCAAAATAGTATATCCTACACTCGTGGACAGTTGCTAAGGACGGATGATAGTAGCAGCGATAGCAATCGCAGAATGGAAGGCAGGAAATGTGGAAATAAGCATAAGCGAAGGATACCGTAGGATGTGTTGTGTGTATGAAAATTTTGGATTGCAGACGTTGTTCGTCATGTGACGTTCTGATAAAAGCGATAAAGAATTTGTATTAACTATTGTTGTTCAAAACCAAAATTTAACGGAAAAGCATAAATTGAGGAATTTGCAATTTTTGATGTGTCTTCCCAACATCTCTTAGATAATATGAGATGTTGGGAAGACATATCAAAAATTACGTGGCAATATTATTGGCAACATTGGCGAAATGTAACAGATGTTGCTATCATGATATGGGCCGGCATTATGATCAACCCCCGCACGCCCCTATATGTAGTTGCAGCTTGGACTAAGACTGGCACATCGTAGGAAATTATGTAATATGTTTCTTGAACAAAATACTGTATTTATCTATATGACCAATGCATATTAATTCAGTGAGGCACTAGTGTGCTCCCTCCTTCTTGAAATCTGGGCTGTTTTAGTTAATGGTGGACGTGGAGCTGTACTGATTAACCAGTATGGTAGAGGCAGACTGCCCACGTCTCCCGTCACTTGTCACTTGTCTCATGTTTACATGTTCCGTGGCGCTGGCGGTGATGCATTTGTTTCCATGACGATACCTCAACATGACTTCGAATAGTTGCTGTCCAGGATTATCTAGAGAGCGAGGATATTAATCGTCTCGTATGGCTAGCACGTCCTTCAAATCGGAATCCCAGTAAAATGTGTGGAACGCTTTGAGGAGGAGATTTTCTAGTCCACAATGTCCTCCAACAAACCAGGGCACACTCGTCCGAGCACTGATAAGAGGATGAGATAAATTAGCCCAATAGCTGTTGAATTATAAGTTATTTCTCTCGCTTCTCCTGCTTCGAAATAACCTAGTGTCTCTTCAGGATAATGTTGTGCGAAATATGACACCCCGTGTGGAATCTTGTATCGCCATCTTAGCATCTCACGCCAGAAAGTCTGCGGACATTAATTGCATTTTTTCACTTTTGCGTAATCAGCATAATATGACCATTTTGTCTCTTGAACACTTTTAAAGGTCTTTTAGATTTTCAAGCACAATAAATTATCTTTATTGTTATTGTCCCGGTAGTCTGGAATCATTTTAAATCTCCCTAATTAATCAGTATCCAGATACACTTACTTTTTAACGCCTTATATGCCGTGCGATTCGTCCTTAGCAATCGTTTGCCAGTGTATAACTCGCTCTAAATGATATTTCAGAGATTTTATTCCTGCCTTCTCAAGGTCTCCGAAATCACGAGAAGAATATGGATTTTCGACTTTATTCTCTCTTTAGAGGTATAAAACTTATATTTTTCTATGTGGCTCTCAAACAAATTCCCAATAACTTCATGCCGTTCATGGTTAGCTCTCATGAAATTCATACCATTATCATTAAAAATTTCAGGAGGCTTATCTCTACGTCTATAGATCATTTTAACGCACTAAGGAAGTCTCAATGGTTAATAGACGAACAATTTTAAAGTAACAGAAAAACATATAAAAGTGCAAACAAAACATATTTTAAAAATTTTTGTTCTACCCGAGAAACCTTTCAAGATGAAAGGCCAGGCAGAATCAAACCTTATTTTATCAAATACTTTCGAAAGCCTTATTCGAGCTGATTGCAAACCTGCCATTATTTACTAGGGACCGGTCGTACTTACCTTCAATTTATACATTAATGCAAAAATTTTCTGATAATTCTTCTAGCCCTGAATAATATTCTGATGAAAGTAAAAGTTTCTTCGGCACCTATATGAAAATACAAAGCATGGTAATTATTAATAACAAGATGTGTAAAATGATGATTATTAGTTGTAATATTGGATGTTTTTAATGAAGTTTCAGAGAATAGGTTTTTAAACGTCTATCAATTTGTCATACTTTTTTCAGAATCCACAAATGGGTACAAGTGCACCAAGTTACTAGCATACGGCAAGGATTTTTCCCTTTTTAAGTATGTAATTTCTTCAGGAAAGCATGTTGCTTAAACGTTTTTACAATGCACATCAAGGTGTAAGACAGTTCATCACTTGCTAAACGGCCAACAATTTCACGATGTTCGGCAATTTTAAATAATCCCTAAACACAAGGCAGTCATCCTTTGAAGTCTAATGAATGATGAGCAATTATTAATAATATTAAGACAATACAATTCCTGCACAAATGCACTAAATTAAATAAACGCGTCCTTCAGTTCCCGTAAAGTTCTCTACAAATGTTAGGTTATCAAATTTGAATTCTGCGACCTCATGCAAAAATGCTTGACACCCCACAATAAATGGCAACTCTAAATTTCATTTTCATGCACACCACATGAACCATATCAGCAGATTATCTTCAGAACTGACATGCCTCCAGCAATCAGTTTTTGTAATCTCTTGGATTACACTAAGAACATTTCTTGCAAATAATTTCAACTGAGATAGCGGTTTCGTAATCCAAGCCAAAACAGCCGTTGAGTCTGTACAATTGATCAAAACACTCGATCAGTTATAAGCCTTACAGCATATCTCACCCTATAAGGTATTTCTCCCGCCTTCTTCGAGTGCCTTCGTGCTATTGTGATCAGCACCCTGGGCGCGCACTCGAGAGGTCCGTGGTTCGAGCCCCGGCGAAGACATCACTCATTTTTCTTATGAAAAATGAGTTACCCTTTCCTGCTTCAAGCACCCTTTCCTGCTTCAAAAAGTACGTAATGTCTCTACAACCCTATTTACTGCTTTTTCTAACAGCACAGCACTGCATAACCTGGAATGGTTAATTCCTTCACATGAACGATTCTTGATTTGCTGCAAAGAAGACTCACATTAATTTTTCCCTTGCTGCTGAAACAAACTTAAAGTAATGTTGGCAGAAGTAAACGACGGCCTCGTATGCTTCCTTTGCGGCATCAGAAAAAACATGAAGCTCAATTATAGTGACGGAATGCATTCATACACAGAGTGGTATTTCAGGCTTCTTAAGTTTAGTGAAATTCCTACGAAAAATTTCCTATTTTTATTTCTTGATACGTCACTTCCTCTTTCCAGTCAATTTTCATCTGCGACAATTTTTGTATAACTATGTTAGCCTGCCTGACATTTGGACCTAATATATACGAAGGATGAAATACGGGAGCAATCGCAGGTCACACTGCGTGTTTTGTTGGAAGTTCTGAACAGCAAAACACATTAAAAAGAAAGTTTTCTTTCCTTGGCTCCAATCTTAATCCAAGAGTTCTAACAGTGATATTGAAAATTTCACCATATTCTTTATGACTGGGAGATGACTACTAGCCAGTAACTGCTTTTCATTTGAGGACCATTCGGGAAATGTCATGCCTGCACCACTTAACATCCTTATGAACTGCTGCTGCAATTCGTGTGCAGTAAGTAGCCACATCTCTTCCGCCTCTTAATGTAACGTCCACATAGAAATTGGACAAAGCATCTGCTGCAGCCAACAGATAATGTCCTTTTTCAGGAAGAACTGATTGGTTTAATATTCTGGTAGCCAAGAATGGGATGCATGCAATGCCGTAAAAAATTGTGATCAATTTAAACAATTTATTATTTTCCTCAGAATCACCTATCCGTAGTATACGTTGTAAATTTATGTGTTCGGGATTTACCAAAATTTTCCTATACATTTTTTTCTACATCAGCAATAAAGGTTATTGTTATTTTATGCTCATGCTCACGAAATCTTAAAAGAAATGAAAATAAGTCCCCTTGAACAACAGGACACTTAAGTAGACAATTATTCAACGAAATTTCTTTGGATGAAGTCGTTGATGAATTAACGACGACACGTAAAGTTTCTCTCCATACTCCATACTCCATGGTGCTATCTTCTCTCCATACTCCATAGCATATATTTTTAGTGCTAACTTCTCTCCAGACTCCATAATGAGGCACTGTATAGTAATTTTAATTACTGTAAATTTCATTTTCTTTCATATGTCCCGAGCCTTTATATTCATTTATAAAATTATTGCAAAGTATTAATTCCTGGATTTTTATCTAGTCTTTTCCATGACCATTTTTATCGTGTTTTAGCAAATTTCTACATTAACCCAAATATTTCTTTAATGGCAAATTCATAGTATATTTTTCTGTGATTCTATCCCTAAGATATGTTTCATAAAAGACATTTTCAATTTAAATTTCCTCTTCTTGTAAACCGGTTGTATATTTACTGTTTTCTAAATTCCAAAACTGTTTAGTACTTGTTTCTGATTCATCTAATTATGAGACGAAACCAAAATGTTTTACATCTTGCGTACCCTTTAGTGATTTGCTAATAGTATAGCACCTTTTCTGTCATTGTCAATGAGTTAATAGCATGAATAGTTCCAGCCTTTAAAGTATTGAAAGATAGTGCAGCTCCAACCAATATTAGCAAGATTCGTGGATACAGCTGGTATTTGACTCGGAATAAGGCATTGCTCAAACCTTAATCAAACTTCCATTTTTTGGTTGGACATATATCATACCAGTAACCAAAACCACATTTTTAATTTTTGCTAAAACGCAAGATGAGACAGGTTGCAAAACAGCATAAGACATTTCATAAATTTTTCTACAGTCACTGTCTACTGAACTTCCAATTCTGCCTCGGTCGCCATGGATTGCGCTAGTCTAAGACATGCCAAACTCGGCGCTATTCGGCTCCGAAGTGGAATTATGCGTTTTGTGCACAAGATAACTGTTAGACTTGGATAATATACATGAATATATTTATGCAGGTAAATTAATTGATGCGATTGTGATAAGCAATTAATGCAACATTTTTACTTTTGAACACAATCAAATCTTTGAACAAGCTCTTTTTCTAAAACGAGTCACAATTAATAATTACACAATGGATGAGATTATTTTTCTGACAAATTACATAATATACTTCTTGGACTAACGTTCTAAGTTCTAAACGACAAATTACGTACTGGACTAAGTAAACGAAAACAAATTAAAGATTTAAATTCTATATTGCAGCAGACTGCAGGTTTCACAACCTTCAAACAAGCTTTACTTATTTAAATATACTAACTATACTATCAAATTATTATTTAACTTAACAAATATTTCTCGAATCTAATATCCCATACGAGTGCGTTTACGAAACCAAGCTACCTCCAGCCTAATTTCCACGCAGATCAAAAAAGAAGGCGAAAATTTAAGAATCTCGGATGGAATAGAATCCTACCAATAGCGCCAAAACGGATAGGGTTGTCATTATTCGCTCTCAAATCATTGAGTTTGTTAAGCAAAATTTCATTAAAGTCTTGTGAAATATATGATTCAAAATTCATAATTCAGGTTTCCAGGTGTATATGTTCAGATGCAAGACTACGTTATTCAAAATCTGATGGCTTTAGGTATCATTGTTTTTTTTTACAACACGAGCAACGTAAATACATACATGCACATACTTCATTATTGAAATTCTTTAAAAATGTAAAGGACGATAATATTTCGTGGCAAAAATTTGAAAAATGATACAGACGTTTGTAGTGTAAAATCCTGTTTCGGCACCAACAGCCTATTTAAACTAACGCCTTTTGGGAATAAAAATTAAGCGATTTCAAAGATGAAACGATAGAAATTTTTTTTCCTGACTTCTTCACTTGTGGCATTTGTGTTTATTATCTTCTGTCCATCCAAAACATCACACCGTAAAAACACATTAAACAGGCTTATTAACACTTGGATTAATATCGATAGAGCATACAATTTAGCATCATAGGAACACATATGCAAATCATGCACGTCATTAACGCCATCTAATATCACTATAATAACGACTAACGGCACGCTGTGTTAAGTAGTGAAATTCTGTGTTTTTCTTCTGATCCGTTGCTTGGAAAATTTCAAAATAGTTCGTCAACAAATAGTAGTCACTGAAGCTGATTTCAGAGTTTACTCTGCGGATTATTCTTTCGACGAATTTATGCTTGAATAAAATTAAGGTATTGTTATGTGAAATCACTATTAAATACATCTTGAATGAAATTATAGTGATGCGAAAAACAAAGAATGGGTGAAAGAGGGACAAACTGATTGGGAATAACTGCAGCGGCTGTTTACACCACTAAATGGGAATATAAGCATGTCATTTGTAGCACAACAACATTAAGAAACCAAGCACAAGAACAGAGTTTCTTTCACAGCAACTTGTGTCAATATAAACCACCGTTATTGTCTGTAGAAAAAGGGAAAATTTCACAACCATTAGTGCGATTACCGCTGGGTATGAGACGTTATGTACTGCAATGGGTCGCTGAAGGCCGAAAGCGGAGAAATGAATGGCAACGCATTGCCTACTAGACGAAGTTCAATTCTTCCTATAGGATCACAATGGTGATAGTTTGTTGATCGTTTCTTTCAATACTAGCATGCAGTTACGTAGAATGTTTACCAGATGGTTCAGTTTTATGCCTTAAGAAGACATTTGCGGTAATTAAGCCAATAAGTATGCAACCAATTACCCCGCTCACCCAAAAGCGAAACTCTAGAAAAGAGTTAAGATCATCAATTCTAATGTGAATTCTCTGGAGAAAAAAAGCACTGCTTTTTTACATAATTTCTGAGCAAGAACTTCGTACGAATTGAAATAATTCTTGCATTTAAGCTTGTATTCCGTAAAGAGATTTAGCTTGAATTTAATGTAGATAATAACTGAAAGAATTAAATTTTTGTAGTGTAATTTACGTGAGACGATGTCACTGATGGTGGTAGTCATCATGTCTTTTACATTATGTATCGTCATGTCGATTTGTCAGAGATATTTTACGGGGTGTTATTGTGTTTCACTCCCACATCCGCCTTAAATGCATTACCAGCACACTCAATAGCCACTGCTAAATCACTCAATTTTTTGCAACAGGACAATGCTTGACGGCATGTAGCAGGCAATGAAGGGAAAGCAGTAGTTACCATGTCTAGACTTTCGTCAACATCACCCTTAAAGGCTTTCTAACACAACAATTAAAACAGTTATTATATATCTGCCAAACCTTCAGAATTAATTTAACAAAGATATTCAAAGGCGATATGGGCTGGTTGTCTCAAATTTTCTTGATGGGATATTATTAGGCTTAAATACTCTGCCAGTTTATTTAGAGACACATCTAACCTTAGAAGAAACACAGCGGGGGTTAGAAGTCAACTGAGAGAGTTAAAGGCTCTAGTATATTTACTAATATTAGTGAAAAGTTGCAGTGGAACAGTAAAATAATTGTAACAGCAAATATTTAAGCCTTGAGGAGGCTTTCTATTTGAAACTGTAAAAAAATTGTTTATATGCAAATGTTTCTTTGTGAAGAGATACAGAAATATTCCGTATAGGTGTTATATTACCATGCCTATAAATTAAGGGTAATGACAGTTCCGGCTAATAAAGGTTCAGAAACAAAACCCCGAGGGCAATTACAAAAAATATCTCCCTTACAGAAACTTAGCATTATATGGTTGGTATAATGTTCAGTACATGATATGTCTTTCAGACAATGAAAAACAGTTCGTACAACTCCTAGGCCGGTCGCGGACACTTAGCTGACAACCACTTAGCCGACGGGACAATTAACCGACACCAGTTAGCCGACAAGACATTTAGCCGACAGGGACACTTAGCCGACAGGGACATTTAGCCGACAGGACATTTAGCCGACATGGACACTTAGCCGACAGGACGTTTAGTCGACAGGACATTTAGCCGACATGGACACTTAGCCGACAGGACATTTAGCCGACAGGACATTTAACCGACACGGACACTTAGCCGACAGGTCATTTAGCCGACACGGACAGTTAGCCGACAGGACATTTGTCCAAGACAGAGAGTTACCCGTCAGAACATTTAGCTGCGGAACATTTAACTGTCAAGACATTTAGTCAAGAGGACACTAAGCCGACAGTGACGTTTTAGCTAACACGTACGAACTAATTATTTAATCTTACTATGAATTACGAAATTTCTCGACTTATCCGTAAATTCAATATTTAAGTAATATTTTCACTATCAATAAAATTCATTTTTCGATTCTTAAAGATCTCATATGTGGTTATAATTATTATGTTCATTTAGCATTGTGTGATATTTATTGTCCTTTTTGGTGTATATTGGCCAAATTAAAAAAGCGCTGAAATTTCTCGTCAAGGAATATGAATTAAATTTCGAAAGGAAAAAAGAATTTTTTTCACCTAAATACGGCGGTCACTTAATTACATTTTGATATGGGATCTTCAGAAATTATCCGTAAAGCTTCTTCATTTAATCAACTGGGTCCTTTTGAACACTTTCATATCATTAATAATTTTTCTTGTTTACTTAATGATATTAATTTTCCAATCTGGCTGTTCTTAATGCTTTCAAATTTGTATGAAATTAAAAGCGCGATTCTGTAACATTTTATTGACCACGCCTCTCGCTTAAAATACTTACTTACGTTAATGTTTATAAGACTAAACTGTTGCATAATGTTTAATTTAGAATTCAAATGGGGCACCGACGATGAGAAGAATGTAATATTATGTGATGAGTAAAATAGTATGAAACGTAAAGATATTAGAAATTTGAAAGCATTTTGGAGGAGCGAGAATGAAAAATTAATATCATTAAGTAAACAAGAAATGATTAATGATGTAAAATTAATGATGTGATTAATGATGTGAAAAATTAATGTTGTGAAAGTGTTCAAAGAAACCCAGTTGATTAATTGAAGAAGCTTTACGAACAATTTCTGCAGATACCATATTAAAATGCAACTAAGTGACCGTCGTGACGTAAGTGAAAAATTATTTTTTCCTTTCGAAAATTAAATCATATTCCCTGACGAGAAATTTCAACACTTTTTCAATTTGGCTATGTGCCAGCTAAACGTCACTGTCAGCTTAGTGTGCTGTTGGCTAAATGGCTTGACAGTTCAGTGTCACGTACCTAAATGTCCTGTCGGTTAACTCTCCGTGTCGGCTAAATGTCCTGTCGGCTAACTGGTGTCGGTTAAGTGTCCCGTCGACTAAGTGTCACGGACCCCTCCTAGGCATGCTGAGTATGAATTTATCGAGCTGAACTTAGGAAAGATTACTTCATACCGCAAGCAATGCTCTCCGAATTTCCGGTATACACGTAGGAGGTGCTGCCTGGCGGTCTGCAGTTCATCGGCGAAGCATGTCTCATACATGATTCATGGAGCATATCTCATACATGATTCATGGAGCATATCTCATACATGCTTCATGGGATTCAAGTCAGTTGAGAATGCTAGCCACTTCATACGGGTGATATCCTCAGATTGAAAGCATTCCTTTGCAGTATTTTCACAGTGAGGACGGACGTTGTCATCCAAAATCACAAATTCTGCGCCCTTGGGACCCCTAAATAAGCGTACATGTTGTTCTAAAGGATGTATCGACAAATATGGTCTGTCATGTTTTCAATTTGAACATGCAGATCTGTTTTGGAGCACAGTATAATTCCACCTCAAACGAGCAATCCTGCACCACAGTAACGGTGCCGTTCAATGATGCTGTCTTGGTGATAGCGGGTAGTGTTGAAGCAGTGATAGCGTGTACCTGTGTTGTACCAATTTAAAAGTTGCCTTAATTTTCATTTCATTGCATATAGAGGAACTTATTTATGTTTTAACGTAATCACAGTAAGCTAGTGTATTCCAAAATCTGCGTTTTTGATGTAGCCAGTATTAGTGAGGGAAAGTATGTGAAATTAATCTAGTAGTGATATTTCCAAGACATGCCGTTCAACGGTTAGAAGAATAGACAATTCAATCTTGTGAAAAAAGGACGGTATCTAAAGCCGTCAAATTTTGAATAATGTAAACCTCCACTCGAACATGGGCACCTGAAAGTCCTTAATTTTGAATTTCCAATTTGTTTTATTAACTGTTTCATATTTTGTAAAACTTAAACGAATTTTTAATTAACAATGAAATGACGGAATTTTTAATTAACAATTAAATTCAATGACTTCAAAACGAAAAATGGCAAAACTGTACAAAAAAAAACATTTCTATGAACATGATACTTAATAAATAAATGTATCACACAAAGCGTTAAAAAGCACCCCTTTAAAAAATGAAATCTCTCAGATTTTTTTTTTCATATGAATGCATTTAGAGATAACAAGAAATCATCTATCTTTCGTCGTGATATTTTATTTCGATTTAAAAAGTAAATTTAATTCTTTAAAGTAACCATAAAAGTAATGTGAACAACATTAATATTTTCACATGGGAGAAACTATATCTGGGGGGGGGGATCTGTATGACCCTTTTGAGTTTCTGCTAGAGGATTTTGTCCCACTTTATAGCGATTCTTATCGATGCACAGTGAACAAATTGGATGAGTAGAATATATTTAAAAATATAATCCTTAGTATTTTCATAGGAATCGGTTCTATGTAAATGATGCATATTTTTAAGTAAACTGAAACTGTGAGAAATATGGGTGAGAATGCTTGTGTGTAAATCTGAGGAAAGTCTAATAAATGTGAACTTTTGCTCAGTGGCGCAGAGCGGGGGGAAAATCCGTAAGTATGGAATTTTATATGGAAATAAAGGTTCACATAAAAATTCTTCTCTTTCTTACTTATATCCGATCTTCTTATGGGAAACGCTTGTTTTTATTTTACCTTTGCCAGTCTCCCTTTCTTATACGTTGATCCTTCCCTATCTGTAGAACGATTGCATATATTTTCAGTCTACTCTTTCCAGTTTATTCTTTTTCCTAGAAAGCATATTTTCTTTCGTATTCTGAGACGCGTAGAATTGAAGTAGAATTTTCGCCTCTAAAGCTGAATTGGGATATTTTAAGAATTTGTTTTACTTTTTCATGGTACTGAGGTTTCTGGCGTATTGTTTGCATGCAGAAAGACATTTCCTCAATTTTCGATTTTACTTTTCCCCTATTTTTATTTCTTCTGTCTCGAGTAAAAGTCAACTATTATAATTCAGAAAAGGAGCATATATAATATAAATATAAGTAAAATGCTCAAAATTTCCAACATTCATACATTTTATGACATTTTAATCTGAACTTCATAACTTTACAGCAAGTAAGTAGTGCAGAAGTTAGACTGTGAACATGGTCTGAAGTTGTAGACACTCTTTTGAACGGTAGTGATGTAGCGATTCTTCATGGAAATGACAAGCTAAAATATTGTGCAAGTATAGCAAGTGTTTTTAGCCGATCCTCTTCTAAAACACTGGCTATTTCACTTGATGATCATGGACGAGGGAAATGTTTCCTAACCTTGCTCTCTTACAAAAACAAGATAGGCTCAAATAACTGCGATATGATCGCCAAGAACTATTTTTTTTTCCAGTGACTTCCGCGATGATGCAGCTCAAATTCGCACTAATAAACGTATATCTGAATATGGCACCATCTGGAATGTGTCCGTTCTGAACTAGTTCGCTATTCATAAACTCTCTCAGAATGGGAAAAGACGGTGGAGGTTGTAAGGTTCATTTTAATTTCCTAACCGGTTATTTTAAGACAAACTACTGTTCTATCAAACCTCGTTTCATTTCCCTGCCAGAATGTAAATTTCCAGCTCGCGCGATATTCAAGTTAGATAGAAATGAGGAAGTACTTCAAGGAAGGTTTTGCAGGTTTAAATCAGAGGGTGTTCTGCCTGCTTGAAGAGCACATTGCTAACATTGATTCTCTAGCGATTAGATTTCTGCGGTAATTATTTACTCTTGCCATTTGGCTTGTTTACGCTGACTTCGGTCAGAGCTAGCTTGCAGGCTAGTTAAACTCTCAAGTTAGACTGTAATTAAACTTCATCCATTTTATGTTTATGTATTACCTTTGATTTAAGCCAAAAATATTGGCTTGCACGAGTAAGCACGAGTTGGTGCTGTGTCTTAAACGTTTTTCGAATTAATAAAAGGTTTTTTATACCCTTTCACTGTCTGTGAGGAATTCATAAGGCACAGTGAGAGCCAATAACTGTATTTTAGAGGTTTGGCCTATCTGGATGCTCCCGAAGAAGACCAGATCCTAAGTGGTAAACACGTTTTTTTTCTTTTTTGGAAGATAAAACTACTTAATATAAACTACCTCTGTCCTCCTGTAATTTATTTTATCTTATTTTAGCTCCCTTTAAAATTATGTATGATACTCAAAATCTTCCCCTTACCATTTCCCATTACTTTCCTTGCAAGTTAGTTTTGCACATTTTACCGCTAAACAGGCATTTCTTTTTCTTACACCTTATCTGCTTTCAGCTCTTAAGTACCTAATTTATTTATGGATCATTAACTCCTGATTTGCTGCTTCAAATTTTGTGAAAATGTTATTCGAAATATGAAGTCACCCGACTCAACTACGCTATGATACATTATGTAACATAAGCTTTGTTACCCACGTGTCTTATTTGACTTGGTTAGGTCTTCGGGTTAAAGCATCCAAACGCTCCAAACGCAAAGAATTCGCTTGAAACAGGTGGAGCACTGGTTGAATAATTCCCACTTTGCATTGCAAAAGCTCCAATTCCTGCGATCAAGCTACCACTCAAACAGCGTTTATCGGGGGTTGATTATTGTTGGTTTTGATAAAGCTGCCTGACGGTGAACATTGAAGCTGTGTAGCTCCCATATACAAGTTTTGTAAACATTAGTGAGTGCTGAAAAAATTTAAATTCTGCCGCAAATTTAACATTCGCTGTACTATACTTTTACCCAACAACGTTTTGTAGGTGAAGGCGCAGGTAAAAGGTATGAGGGCACAAGCGGTGTGTCATAGACCTTCTGTTACTAACTACCTCTTAAAAGATTAAAATAAGTTAACGATTTTATACGGACTGCATGCACTGCTAATCGGCACTACATGTCCAACAGACCGTTTAGAACAGTTTCGGGAGTGGTTCAACCCCCTCCTCGTACCTTGGAGAATAGTCGCCTTACGGTGACGCCGGTCGTCTATTTGCTACCTGGCAGTCGCTCGGGCTGCCCGTCGCAGAAGGTATTAACCAGCAAACCCGTGGCGCTAACCTCGGACTACTAGAGCCGTTCTGCTCTAAGACTTTCCAGATCACCGGGCCAGCCAATAAGTGAACTTTCCGGGGCTCCCAGAACCACTAGGTTCATAGATATTATAAACCCATGGCCGACACTGCCTAGGTTCAGATCTTAGCCAGTAGCTTCGCACAGTTCTCTACGTCGACCACCGGAGGGGGGGTGAGAAAGGTTAAAATATGAAAGTCTTATAAGAGCTCACACACAAACAAAATGGTTGCCTCTAAGAAAAGAAGCACCGGGAGTTCCGAAAGGTTCTAGAGCAGTGGTTCTCAACCTTTTGACTAACGGGTACCACCTAAACGAAAATTGAAAAACTTTAGTACCGCCACTACATTTTACAATGATTATTTTTCAATTTCTCAATAGAAATATTTTTTAAAAAAATTAGTTTGCCATTTCGACAACCTATTGGCTATTTGTATTAAACATGCACACATAAAAAGTATTAAATTAAAAATTGGTTACCATTTTAATTATCAAAATTTATGCTATAATGCTTTAGTTCTAAAATTTAGTGTAAAATTTGGGTCTGTTTAAAAGAGAGATAAATTTCTTTATGTCGAGTCTTATTTCATTTAGGTATAACCGTAAATTAAGATCCATTTTTAATTTTATTTTGTATTTATTTTTCAAGTATAACATGGAAGAAAATCGTTGTCACACAAATAGGTTGTGTAAAAGGGCAATGCAAATTTTATAGCTTTATTTGAAATGCCTTTAAATTCTTTTTTTTCGGTTCAACCAAATATTAACAAGTGTATTATTTTTTAAATTTTCAGTTACAGTTCATCACAGGAATCGATCACAGGAAATTTCAATCAATTGTTCTTTTTCTTCACGATGAGTTTTTTATCATTGCATTTATTTTATCTCTAATGATCAACAAATTAACACTTTTTCCTTGTAATCCTAAATTTAATTAGTTTAGCTTTCCAAAAATATCAGCTAAATATGCTTAACGAGCTAACCATAATTCCCTAAATAAACATTTTTGCAATTAAAATTTTGAATAACAGATGAAAATTTGAACTTTTGATCGAAGCTGAAAAGGACGATTTAAAAGTTTGCCTCTGAATATCCACCTTGATAACCCCCTTTCTTCGGAATGTAACAAAAGAGTTTTATGCTGACAGCCCATTTCTTGGCATAAAATGGTAAATATTCTTGAATGTAAAGCTCGGCTTTTAATAAAATGAACAATTTTCACAGCTTGATTCAAAACGGTTTTCAGGTTTTCGAGAATTGTTTTCGCTGCTAAAGCTTCACAATGGATGGAGCTCTGAGTAAATTTAGTTTCAGGTGCGACATGAATTGATAAATAACACCAGAATGTTTTCCTGTTAAAGCCCGAGCTCCGTCACTGCGTACGGCATTGCATTTATTCCAAGAAATATCATTCTCAGAAATAAGATTGTCAATTACTTTGAAAATTTCGTTTGCAGTTGCTCTATCATTAAGAGATTCACAAAATAAATACATTTCGGCAATTCGTTATCTTCTTTGAAACATATGTAAACTAATAATTGAACAAAGTTCGTTGTGTCAGTGCATTCATCCAACTGCAATGTGAAATTTTTTTGCACTGTTTTTTTTTTAATTTTTTGAATAAGTGTCTCTTTTATGGCATTTGCCATTTCATGAATTCGTTGATTGACTGTTTAATTTCATAAAGGAATATTATTACCTTCATTAGCCGCTTTTTCATTGAAAAATATTAAAACGATAACTTTAGCTTCTGGCGCGTTGGAGCTGCGCTTTGGGAAGAAATGCTTAAAAGGCTACAGCAGCCTTCAATTAAAATCCCGTGAACAGAAAGAAGTCCACGGAAAGACTCCAGGAGCTCACCACGGATATTGAAAGGTTGTCTCACTTCACCTTTACAGAGTGCCAGAGAGAAACAAGTGAAATACTTTTCCTAAAGTACTTCATCGATGGTATTCGGGATTTGGAAATACAGAAGGCTCTACGAATAGCGGATGTCAAGAATCTAAATAGCGCTGTAGTGTAGGCCATGAGAGTCGCTACCGCCCAGCAAGCAACACTTAGAGATCGTCACCCAATCAGAATTGCTCAAGTCCAAGAGCCAGTGGATTAAAAGATGGCTGGTTTAGATGAGTTATCAAGACAAGTCAGTGCTTTGATACGGAGTACGAGGGATAATAAACTGACTCTAAAGTGTTGGAAATGTGGCGCCAAGGAAAAATGTTTTTCTTGGCGCCCGCATAACGAAAAGGCAGGGAAGTATTTAGGAATGAAATTCGAAAATGATGTATTACATAGGTGACATTTTTCTTAAAATAGTCAAGAAATAATTGGCAACCTCAAAATTAGCTATTCTAGATTTGATGTTCTCTCCCCTAAATTCATCGGTTCTCCCAGATTCGAGATCTTCCCAAGTTAAGTAACACTTATAGCAGATTCTTCTTGTCCAATCAAAATAAGTTTAAACCAAACTTTTTTAACTGGAACTGAAAATTTGGACTCCCTCTTTTCTTTCTTCGAATTGCTGCGATCCTTTTCGCTTACGCTTTCCTCCTGGCAAAACGATTTGATGTTATGCTTATTTATTTGAGATGAAGTCGGACTTTAAATACCGTGTACATGGAAATTATTGTATTCAACTATGATTAAAAATATTTTGTCTGTAAAAGGATGATATGCGTAAAAATAAACATTGTGATACTTCAAGCTTATTTGTGTTAAATGCATCATCATGCCTTTCCACTCAGCCCTGTCTACAGTCACAATCCGATAAAAGTACCAAACTCCTTCATCTACGCATAAAACATGACATCTATAAAAAGTCGTAACATATTATAAAGTACGATTTCTCCTTTAAGAAATAATTGGCCACCTCGAAATTAGTTATTCCAGATTTGGTGTTCTCTCACTTAATTCCTTCAAATTAAAACTTGAAATTAATAAATTAGGAGGAATATATTGCTGAAAAATGTAAATTTAAATCCTACGAAAATATTATAAATTAAAAATACTTTTAAACTTTTAAAAATAAGATGAAAATTGCTAAAAAACGACTTTCATAAAATATATTTGAAAAAGTTTTACTAAATAATTAGTTAATTTTTAATAAACCTTTTTATAAGTGAAAATTCAAAAATTATTCGTATTATGATACCTTGATTATTCATATGCTAAAACTTCATAAAACATTAAAATTTAAGAATAAACGAAATAATATATATACATGAAGTAGATCCCAAACAAAAGTGGGTAGGCGAAATTCCTATAACAGTACGAACTTTATAAAAAATTTATCAGTATAGGTTGAAATTCTCAATGCAACAAAATTTTCCGATTTACTGGTTTTCAGAAAGTTTAAAAGAATATGCTAAAGTGCACTGGCTCAGCAGCAGATGGCAAAGAAGAAATAGTAATCTGAGGAACTGATATTGAAAAAACTTCATATTTCCAAACTTTCCAAACTATTTGAAGGTATATTGCAAATTGTCAAATATGCCAGTGTAAATTCTAAAAGAATTCCTGACTCTCAAGTCAAAATAATGAACTAGAAAGATTTGCTTTAAGAAAAGACAAATATGTTTTTACGTTTTGTATTCTTGCTAATATTACTATGCAAAAATAGTTGATAATTGCATTGTAGCCTAGTTTAGAAAACCTGTATTTTAGGAAAATCAGTAATAAGCTCTTTTCATTTTCTTTGTTGCATGCCATAATTATCTAAGCTGTTAAATGAATAATTTTACTTTTATTATTTAGATTTTAATTTAAACGATCATTTTAATATATTACAAGCACATTTGTGAATTTTTATATTGATTCTCGTGGGTAGAGTTATAATATTGTCACGATACTTCCAAACCGAAATGTGATTTTAATATTGCAAGAGAAATGTTTCATACTAGTTTATTATTTATACAATTTTTAAAGACAGAATTTTCAACTAATAATATTTTTTTATTTTTCAGTTATTAATAAGTTTTAACATACTTCATTTTTAGGCAAAGCGTTATTTCATACAATTGTAAATTCATGGCCATATGAAAAGTAGTCATTTTTCCACCGCTCTCTAAAGAGGAATTTTAAGGGCGTTTGAAAGTAAAATAATAAATTTTGCTGTGCCAAGCGTATGCTACCTGTAGTTAACATAGGTTTTCTGTATATTTTAAATCTGTTTATTTTTTTAAGTTTATATGTATGTATTAAATCTGTTTTTTTGTACACTGTTGAAAAAAATGGGACAGCTTTGTATCTCCCGTTCTATTGGGCTAATTGACGAAATTCAACTTGCGTTTTTTATGTTTCGAAAGCGCGACTTAGAATATGCATTAGACTTATATGTAGCATTGTTCTAATACAAGTATTTTGATACAAACTCGGTGTTTTTCTGAAATGACATGCCAGTTTTTTTCATAAATCGATTTTACGATTCAAATTATGCCAAACTGTTTAGTAAAAATCGCAATTGCAGTTTTTTAAAAAAATTAGCTTTCAAAATTTTAGCTCCTCAATGTTACCAATTCAATCTCAATTGAATTTGATGTATATTCATTAATATATATTTTTTTTATTAAACGTATTGACTCTTCCTATCATATTTCGAAATTTAGGTTCATTCCAAATTAAATTCGCCTATGAATTATTTTCGAAAAATTTATAAAAGTTATTTAAAAATACAAATTTTAAAAGTTTCCATTAAAGGTTTTAGTAAAGTAGACGTATTTCTAAGTATACCTACAGAACATTAGAGTTCTTTTTAAAAAATTTTCTAAGATATACGGGAATTTATATTTTGGCGCGTTTTCAAATTATAAGATTATAATAATGATTGATTGTAAGCAGTAATAACGAAAATGCGGTTTACGCACTTCGTTGAAATTATTTAAAACTACAAAAGATGACTCGGAGACAATGAAGAAAAAGGAAAGGAGAATAGTTTGCTATAAAGTAAGAAGTTCGCCAAGTGAATTATTCTTGGAGCAAACTGAAATAATTCGTTAAGTTATACTTTTAAATTTCCCACCAAAATTTATGAAATTTAATATCTAGGCATAATTTGAGTTGTAGAGTCGAAATATGGAAAACAGTTGGTATGTTATACCAGAAAAAGATTCGATTTGTGTCAAAACACGTCTGTTTGAAAAAAGCTATTTATAAATCTAATATATATCCTGAGACATGAGAAGCGCAATTTGAATTTTGTCAATCAGTCGTAATACCTATGTCAGAACAACGCTATATATAAATCTAATGCATATCATATTAAATAAGTTTCATGTACATGTAAAATAGGCTTTATGTACATGTTAAATCTGTTCTCTTTAAATTTTAAATCTGTCTGAGAATTTAATGCACATATATTTTTTCTCTGTCAATATGAGTATGAATATTAAAATTCAGAAATTTAAGGAAATTAATTACACTGTTCGACATTGAAAATGCAACACCAAGAAGGAGTGGTCAAAATGTGAGGAAATTTAGAAAAACGACACAGACAGCAAACAGCAATAAGTGATCCTTATTTCAAAATGCTAGTCACAATACAAAGCGAGAACGGCGTCGGCTCAGTAGGTTGTAGGTCCACCGCGGACAGCGATGCACGAAGAAACACATCTAGGCATAGAGTCAATAAGATTGCGGATGGTGTCCTGAGCGATGGCTCTCCATTCCCTTTCAACCATTTGCCACAGTTTGTCTTCTGAACCAGGCAGGGGCAGAGTCTGTAAACTGCGTCCAATCACATCCCACACATGTTCGATTGGTGACACGTCAGGACAGCACGGTGGCCAGGAAAGCATCTGTATACCTTACAGAGCATGTTGGCAGATGCGAGCACTGTGTGCTGCTGAAAAATTGCATTAGGCAGCCCCTGAAGGTAGGGGATTGCCACCGGCCGCCGTACATTATCCAAGTATCGTTGGGCGGTCATAGTGCCCTGAATACGAACTAGACCGAGGTGACCTGGAATCGTAGGCAATAACGCCCACAGTTACTGCCGGATTAGATCTGTCTCCACGTCGACGCCACATACGTACATACGTATGCGGTGACTGTCACTGGATAAACAGAAGCGTCACTCATCTGAGAAAACGACATTTCGCCATTCTTTCATCCACAACGCTCCAGTCCGGCACCATTCTAAACGTTGGCGTCTATGTTGTGGGGTCAATGGCAGTCTTCTTAACGGACGCCGTGAGTGCAGACCACGTTCAACCAATCGACGGGAAATGGTTCTGGTCGACACGGGAATATCCAGGGTATTTAGCACATGCTGCAGAATCGTGATACAAGTGACTTGCCGGACTGCCACAGCTTGTCGGCGGATACGTCGATCCACGCGGGCGGACGTCACTCTGGTTGCACCTGCACCCCTCCTTCTTCACACATTTCCTTGTTCCAACCATGTTGGCTATAGCCGATGCACCGTGCTCGCATCCATGTGGGTATCATCTGCGATTTGACATAAGGACCAACTCGCCCTGCTCAGTCCGATCACCATACCCCTCGTAAAATCGTCTATCTGCTGGAAGTGCCTTCGTTGACGGCGGCCTGGCATTCTCTCCTATTACACGTATCCTCGGGGACAAAATCCAGCTTTCTTCGATAATTCGTCTGGCAGAAATAACGACACGAATATTGCCCATTCTGCACTTCCTTTCCTTATATCTTACTTCCCGTGCGTCGGAGAGCTGCGCATTTCGCATCATTCGCATAAGTCAGTAGCGTGCGTCTACTCTAAAATTTGTATAAATTTCTGACCACTCCTTCTTGGTGTTGCATTTTCGATGTTGAGCAGTTTATTGTAACTTAAACATCCATATCACATAACATCCAAACTTGCATTTAATGTAATAACAGAGAATGGTATTAAATCCCTTAATCTTATCTAGCTATTATTTTGTGAATTGTATCTAATGTTTAAATAAAAATAATACTAATGCAATTTAACACTAATGCAATTAGGAAATTTCTTCATGTTTCTCTTTCTTCAGGTGCTTCTTTAAATACCATATACTTTTGCAATTTCCTTTAACATGGATTTAAAAGCTTTAGTTACACCATTAGTCTTAGTGTTTAATTCTGGCAAGCCTCTTCAAGAGAAGAATGACATTTATGAATATATTGACAATGATTTCTTCAACCACTGTCCCGAAATCATTGATTTATTGGAGAATTGCGTAGGTTATTAAATGATACCATAATTTTAAAGAGGGAGTTTAGAAATTTGTATATTTCTATATTGAAATCTAATACTGTTTTCAAATTGATGAATTTGGCAATAAAGTTGGCTGCATCTGACATTGATGGAAGTATAATTAATGCAGGATTTGAAAACTGTTAGATAATGCATATATCAAAGTCATTTAAGTACATGCAATATGCGTTTAACTTAGACGTTGCTTCTAATTCGGATTAAAAAATACAAACAATCTTTCAGATTATTTTTGAGACAATAATGCTTTCACGAAATTTATTAAAAATTAATGTGAAATTTTTCAGATTTTAACAGTCTCGCAAAAGGGTTTGTTAAGGTTTTCTACTCTCTCGCTGAGCTCATAGTCTACAAGTCTGCTGTTACACTCACTCCTACTAACCCATTTTCTTTGTACTTTTTAGCTTTATTATTAAACATCGTTTTCTTCGCACTTACTCATATACAATTCAACAGCAAAATTAGAAAAATTTTAAAAGAGTATAGTAGCAGTATATGTTTAGAATTTCCGATGCAGCGAGTGCTGAAACGCACATTTCTGTTCTTTCAATCCTTTCGCAGTTCATCTTATCAATGTTCAGTTTTCTTACAAAAATGTTTTTACTAAACTTTTTTGTGTTTTTATTATTAACATTTTGTGTGTTTACTTCACGTTCATGAAGTAAATGTCACGTTCATGAAGCTTAAGTCACATAAGTTTCGCTTCTACAGCAAAAACACAAAATCATTAAATGCAGTATATCTTTAGAATTTCCGATAGACAGTCTCGCACGCTGAAATCGAAATGTTTCTTTTCCATACACTGGTCACTTTGAAATCGTTGAGTTTGTTAATTAAAAAAAATTGTTAAAGCTTTACAAAATATGAAATAGCTAATAAATAAAATTCAAAATTTAAAATTAGGTGTTCCTTGTGCCCATGTTTAGGTAAAGGACGACGTTCTTAATAAATTTGACGTACTGTTTCATTGTACATGTAAAATCTGTTTTATACACACATATATAACCTGTCCATATGATTATGAACATTAAAATTCAAACATTTGCCGTTGTATTTTCACAATGCGAGAAACATGCAACATTCATTCAAATGCTACATTATTTAATTTCTTTAAATATAATACAGGGCGATAATATTTAGTGGCAACAATTTGTCTCTCCTTCCTCGCATGCCTTCGTGGGGTAGTGGCCAGCAGGCTCGGCGAAAGCGTTGCTCATTTTCATCTCAAAACCTTTAAAAAATACTTAATGTCTTTACAGCGGCGCCCGAACAGATGAGGTGGTGGATGATGATTCTCCACCACCAGGATTTGACGACTGGGTCCTGTAATCAGTCGCCCTTTAAAAGGGGGGTATATAAGGTATTTATTCCGCCTTTTTGGCATGCATTCATATTGTAGTGGTCAGCATGCAGGGCGCGTGTTCGAGAGGCCCGTGATTCTACTCTCGTGGAGGGCATTGCTCATTTTTCATCTCTTCAGCTTTAAAAAAGTACCTAATGTCTCAACAAGAGATTTACCGTTTATAGTGCTTCAATGCAAAATGAAAGTTCGAGGCTGATATCCCATTTGAGACTGAAGTCCCGTTTAGGCGAACAGTCAGACAGAATTCATAGTTTATTCCCTGAAATACTGTGATTTCTTTTAATCTTTCACCCATTTCTCTTTTAATGGCATAAGGCGGACGTTTTCTAATATTATTACCAGTTTTAAAATTTTAAACATTTTTTGGCAGTCAAACGTATATACAAAAACAACTCGTGTCTGTAGGAATCA
>KK116356.1:47519-59703 GCA_000611955.2 Stegodyphus mimosarum
CGATTACAACTTAGGTGACTGCTTTCCGCAGGACATGTGGAGAGACATATGAGAACATTTGTTTTTGCATCATTGAGTTGGAAATCTTTTACTAAAACTTTTAAATTTGGTCCGTTAAATTACTCTGAGGAAGATAATTGTTACACATACGTAAAACCGATGCTCAAAATTCCATTATAGTGTCTACTGAAATTCTACGCTTGTTGCTTATAAAAGGAAGTTTTCGGCAGGCATGTAATGCTTTTAGAAACAAATACTTTGTTTAGATTATTACCTTTTCTTTATTAAATAAGCATTTTTCAAAAACTTAAATTACAATCAATTTGAAGAGAACTATTATTTTTTTACAGAGCTCGTGATAAACAATCGTCCTCTCCCGGGGTGTCCAAATACGGACCTTCCAACTGTTATCCGGTAGTACAACGTAACACACAACTTAACGTTTTGATCACATGAGCATGCATACCAGAATTTGATAACTTATGTTCTACGTTACTTAAAATATAAACGAGTAGATGTCCAAGTCCCAGTCGAACAAATCCAGCTTGCGATGAGTTATTGTCTACCGCGTTTTAGAACGGCTAAACTGTAGCTAGTAATTGTTTTGGGAATAAGAAACTGCATAAATTAACTGTTCTCTCACTAGGATTTAAACCGCTAATCCTCAAGTTCTAGTTTGATGTGCCAATCCTTTAAGAGTACGTAAAGCTGAAATGAGATATTATTTACAGTCTAAGCTGGATACATGAAAATAGGAGGAGATCTCATTTAAACTCTTGAGATCCTTTCACATTAAGACACAAACTAGTTTGATTATTTTTCTTCCTTTTTCGCTGCTTCCTTATGAAGGAGAAAGTGATTTGGGCGCCCCTTGGAACAAATTGCCCTTTACGATTCCTACTTGCACAAATCTATAAATCCACCGCTGCTAACAGTGTGCATTTTTAAACTTCCTGAATATATATTTTCTGGCATTTTTACTCTTCTAATAGAATATTTTAAAGTTATAAAGAAACTAAGGTAAAGAATAACCTCTATAACGTATAACGTGCAGACGAATACTGTTATTTTAGAAAAACGAAAATTAATTTTGATAAATAATCCTTGTATTTATATATCATGAAATAAATACGTTAATATTTCTATATGATCTCTATAGCAAGCTTTATAAGATATAATATTAATGGTCTGTCTTTACTGGTATTGGGTTTACCAGCTGCACAGTAGTAAAATCACTCAACTCTGATGATACTTCCACGGTTCGATGCCAGGCGAACGGGCTGGCTTCATAGGCGCGTTCATGGCTTTCCTTTTGTATGATACGAGACAGTTACATTTAGAAAGCCCTCTACGCAAGCAATCTACCCTTAGAGGGATAATCCTAGAGGGTTTTACCGTAATAACAAACCACCCTTTTAAATGGCTTTGCTAACGAAACCCATATATATATATATATATATATAAATATATATATTATATATATATATATATATATATATATATATACAAGTTGTATTTCTTATGTAAGTTAATTTCATATTTACAAACTTCATAATATCTCGTTTCCGTTAATCAAAGAAGAATTAAAAGCAACTCACGATAATAACTTATATGGGCTAAATGTAACCAATAATGAAAAGATGGGCAAATTTTTTTATTAGATGAAAATCTCTCTAGTTTTAGGATCAGACCTTAAATTAATGTCTTAAATAAAAAGTGCTCAATTTTTTTTTCGTTCTAGTTACTGACTAGTACATTTTAGAACTAAACATTTGATATATAAGGAATGAATTTCTGTACTTTTTCGATGTGTTTTCAAAATTAGAGCTGTTACAGGTCCAATGTGTTTTGTTTTATTTTGATTATGGTACAGCACTCGAGGGCTATCCACTTAGAGTATCGGTGAGTATCAATCGATGTTCTATGGTAACAATCTGTATGTCATTTAAATGGTGTTAATGTACATTAATGGAAATTTAAGAACATAATCTGAAATCAAAAGCACTATTTAACAAAACGAAACAGGAATTAAGAAAGCGATTTTGATATTGTTCGGAAAGAAGGATAAAGACTGAGAGTAAGAGATTATTTTTAATTTTTCTATGTCTTGAGAATTTTTTAAATTGTATTTAAATGTAATTAGATTTAAATGAGTTAAAATTTTAAATAAAATTAAATATTTTTTATTTAGTACAAATTAAAATCTATAAAATACATTTAATTTTAAGAATAGTTAAATATTATTTAAATAGACTTAAATTTATAAAATATGTTTAAATATTAATAATATTTAAATATGTTTTATTTAATATAATTTTTAATTTATAAAATATATTTAATTTTCAGTAACCTGAGCAAACATTCGGTAAGCTCTTATTAATTTATATGAGAATAATTCTAAATTTCGGAGAATTCGATCAAATTTTGAAGTTCTGAAATTCTCAATTTTGATGATTAATTTATGGAACACGCTCGATAATGCCACAAATCACCTTATAATATAAAGTATCATCTTGACGACGTATTCTCTTGTAACATGAATGTTTGCCACACTAAACCTTCATAAATTTCGGGTTGTAGATTCTCTACTTTCAAATACAAAAGGTGATAATTTTGTTAACATACGGAGACCTGTTATCAGTTAAACGTCAGATAAAGCCTACTGTCGTTTTGGACACTAAACCTACACTTATCCCTAAAGAGAACAGTCCTCTACTGATCAGTCATCCAGTGGATATATTTATGTGCCCAACTGAAACGTTTCCTTCTGTTATGATGTGACGTGAGCGGTACGCAAATGACTGGCCGCCTGGCCTACAGACCTCCTGCGTGACGCCTTCTACGCATCTGATGTTGACACCAACCTTCCGGTGGCTGCAGCAAGGTAGAATAGGCGTTGAGTCGGAGTTGCGGTGAGCATAATAACCCATTGTCATCAATTTAACTTACATGTATCACTGAAAAAAATTGTCGTTTCTGAGCGGCATTCAACAAAACATAGAATTTTTAATTTACCTTTCAAATTTAATAAACCTGTTATTACTGAATAAATTAAACAATTTCAAAGCTATCAAAGCACATACAAATAATTTCAAATTTTGTTTTATTGGATAAAATTTTTCTAACAGTCACAATCTAAAACCAATTTCGTTTTAATATTACGAAATAATGACGAGGAACATTTGCAGTATTATTTTAATTAATAATAAATGTTTATGTTGCTCATTTATTGCATATCTCAATGCAGAATTTTTTTATTGATAATTTCATATTTTTTTTAAATATAACTTAGAATTAAACTTAAATTGTGACAATCTTAGAAAATTTATCGGAAATAGGTTGTATAGACAGATATCGGTTTCCGATTCGCCGGATCTAGACTTGGCCAAGTATGTAAAGTAGAACAAAGACATAAATAATTCATTTTATTGTAAGGCAAAACGCACAGATATTGGTAATACTAACTTCCACTCAGCTGTTTATGGCTGTCTGTAATCTCTTCTTTATGGTAGTTAACTTACACCTTTTAAAGTGATGTCTTATGTACATAAAATGACAAAATACAGGCTGACAAAATTCAAACTGCGTTTCTCATGTCTCGAAAGTGCGACTTAGGATATGTATTAGATTTATATATAGCATTGTTCAAATAGAGGTATTTTGACACAAAATTGGACTTAATTGGACAAAATTGGAGACACAAATGGCATGCCAATTTTTTCCCATATTTCGATTCTACGAATCAAATTATGCCAAACTTCCAAGTATAAATTTTTCGAAAAAGAATTTGACTTATAACCTATAAAATATTTACGATCATCTTAAAGTAGATGTATTTCTAAGCATACCTGCAAAAAAATTAGGGCTTTTTATTCAAAATTTCCGAAGATATACCTGAAATTATATATTGGCGCATTTTGAAATTTGGCATGTTTGTGGCACGCAATAATGACAAAAATGTGGTTTACGCACTTTGTTAAAATTATTTGAAAGAAGGAACGATGTGACTTTTTTTCCTTTTCCCCACAATGGAAGTGATAGGAAAATAGGTTACCATGTATTAAGAATTTCGCCAAGTGAATTATTCTCGGCGCAAACTGGAAAAAAATCGCCAAGTTAAATTTTTGAATTTCTCCGTAAATGTCGGACTAAATTTTACAAAATTTAATATTTACGCATAATTTGAGTCAAAGAATCGAAATATGGAAAAACAATAGTATGTTACTTTAGAAAAGGCACATTTTGTGTCCAAATACCTATGTTAGAACAATGCTATATATAAATCTAATATATATCCTAAGTCGCGCTTTCGAGACATGGGAAACGCAATTTGAATTTCGTCAATCGGCCCAGTAGAACGAGAGATAGTTGTAGAACCCAGTAGAACTGTACTTTTTGTTTGTTTTGTTTTGTTTTGTGCAGTGTACATAACATAAAACAAGATAGGTAAAGCAAAACCTATTATTAATTTTTAAGGAACTCGTTAAAAATATTACAGTATGATCATATGTAATTGGCATTTTAAAATATTTAGAGTGGAGGAAATATAATATTTTTGCTGGAGTTATTTTTCTACTTTAAAGTTTTCAATGTTCAATACACATGAAAGTCAAGAATATGAAAAAACAACTTTAAATCATATCACTATAATAAATACTGCAAGGGTGTAAAATTGGGTGACAGACATAGAAAAACAACATTTAGTCAGTTAAAATCAGTGTTCTAATATAACAGTAAATACCAGAACGATAATACTCCAACAGTAAAGTACAAACAAGCGTTGTGTTTAGATTTGGTCAATAACCTGTTCAGGTTTTAATTAAATTTATTGGGTCCAGTGTTCTAAATTATAAGTGAAAACATACAAATTAAGTTAAATTTTTCATTTATTAAAGGTTAACAAAACGAGCAACAATATAACAAGATATGGTGATGGTGGCGGTGTTACAAGAGTCGAAGTGAGAAAACATATTAACATACCGACAGGGGTACCCCGTATGAACATCACAATTTCCTGTCCAGCTTTTGAAGACGACCATTACAAAGTAGACGGTGAAACCAAAAATTCTCAGCCATATTTAATCTAGAAGATAAAGGAAAAAAAACAAGTTACTAATCTATTTAATTTGGAGCCATTCGCCCTTTTCTATCTCGGCTCCTTCCTTCCCGCGTCGACGACAATCGGTGGTTTTCTCTCGGTCAGGTTCGCCATCGTTCCAAATACCGCAGACAGAGTACTCGAGACGGAGCTACTCCTTTTTCATCTGGCGCAAAACTTCAGAGTCTCTCTCTCTTTCCTCGTCAATCGCTTCAGACCCTTTTTCTTCTCCTCGCTAGCCCCTCGTTTGGCGATCCTAGACGGTCCAAATCCAGCCAAGAGCATGGCAACCCTAGGAGTGGAATCAAAACTGAAAAGGTGAAGGCAAGGGGGTTCGTTAGACAGAAGTTGGTGAATAATCGCTGGTTTTTTCATAACTTACAAGCGACCCACCCGGGTCATCAACCTGACATAGTAGAAACTAGCCTCATTCAGGGTCCCATTTTAACATGGTGAACGCCTGTCAGAAAGCGAATCACCTTGACCCCTCAACCTTGGCGTGGCGTAGCTGCATACAAAAAAGCTAATTCAGCAGGGTGCAGATTTCGCACCTGGCGAAAGATATTTTCCAAAACACTGTCTGTAGAATTCTACTCCAAGTAAACGTCAAAATAAAGTCGTAAATCTTGATTCCCAAATGCAACGTAAAAGTTTTTTAGAAAGGAATGAAGAATTTGTTTTTAAATACCAAATTAATAAAAGACCGAAGAAAATTTCTTCAATTGAAATATAATAATTACATAAAAAAATTTTATGTTTTCTACAACACAAAAAACGATCTTACCACCAGAGTCAGAAATTATGGATTCCAGCTTAACCAGAAAGAGGGGTACGTTAACAAAACCAGATTAAACTTTAAATACCAACTTGTGTTAGGCAAATAACTTTAAAAGTTTTTTTTAATTGACCTTAAGAGTCAACTTAACCATAAATTAAACATTAAGCAAACAAGTTAAAATTAAGTATTAACTAAACAAAAAAAAATTAAATGGTTAACCAAACTACCTTAAGGGAAAAGAGAAAAAATAATTACTTAAGCAACTTAAATTCAGAGTTAACCAAAACTGCCAAAAATTTAAATGACAACAATTACTTTTGAACAAGGCAAAAAAAAATTTAAGATCAACTACAAAATAAAAAAAAAATTAATAACTTTTAAGTCTGATAACAGAATTAAGATAAATTATTACAATTAAGATATTTTAATTCAACAACTGAAGTATAGCTAAGTATGTATTACATAACATCTTAAAAGTATGCATATTTAACAAAAAAATCTTTGTTCCTATGATACAGTATTAAAAGCAAACATAGTATATACGTTACACAAACAATACCCTGAACCTAAATGGACTAGCATATAGACTGATGGCTCTAAAATATAAGACAACATTGGGGCTGGCTAGTTAACTCCTTACTCAACGTACTCCTGTAGGACACTTCATGTCGAATTTTGATGCAGAGATCCTTGCAATCTCATTAGCTCTAGAGCACCTTAAGGTAAAGATCGATTGTTTCTCTAAAGCAGTTATTCTAGTCGATTCCAAAGCAGCCATTCAGGCTGTAGTTATAAATCATGACACATATACTCAGATGGTCTCAGAAATAAGACAAACCTTAAACTTTCTTTATAAATACAGCAAAACAATCCTTTTTCAATGGATCATTCCACATGTAGGTGTCGACGGTAACGAAAAGACAGCCTCCCTAGCTAAGAAGGAGCACATGAGCCACAAGACAGCAAGCCACTTCCTGCAGAGTTACTTAAAAAGAATATTTTTGAGAAATAATTGGATACTCTGAAATCTGACCAGGCAGTAAAATCAACAGGCAAATTATGGGCTAACATTCAAGACACCTTGAAAAGTCGTGTCAAAAAACCCATAAAGAGGCTGTAGCAAACGTCATACTGCAAACAGGCTACGATTGCATGACACATCATCTTAATAAAATTGGCATCCATCTAGTATGTGCCATCTAGTTCCATGTAGTATACGCTAAATTTGTAATTCGAGGATCATGAATGCAGAGCAACTTCTTATATGCCTAGAACTAGACAAAAAGTCTTAGAAATGTGGTAGGATAAGAAAATTATACCGGTATGCCATAACGTTCATGAACTCCATGTAAAGGCTACATCTATCATGTTCCTTTCCTTGTTGTTTAAATGTTTAACTGTTTACTTTTGTTCCCATGTTCATTTGTTCTGGTTCTTACCTTAAATGTTTGTTCTTTTTTATTATATATCATTGCTCTTGCATGACACATGAGCTGTTTTATATGTTTGGATTGATACTTCCAATAAAGCCATATATAGCAACAACATCTGTTTTTAGTAAATAATATGTAAGATTATCTGAAAACAATTTTTTGAATCACTTAATATAAACTTTGTTTATATTTTTTTCTGTGCGACAGGGATTTTGTTTTTAAACTGATAGTTCTTTCTTATGGAAACTGGAGAATTTGATAGCGAATGTGTGAAAATAAAAATATAAAAAAATGAAAGATAAAACTGAAATTTTAAATTACACACGGAATAGTACTAAAATGAATGGTGTAGTTATAACTTATTTGATAAAACCTATCCTTGAGATTAATCAAATAAGAGTTTTAATGCTGAGTCATAGTTCGTTTTACTCAGCTGAAATAATGTAAATTGAATTCACCGTAAATTTAAAGCATTCTATAAATTTCCTATTTCAGTTTTAAAATTAGTGCTCTAAGCTTTTTCTTCTATTTATGACAACTAATATCGAGATAAAATCTCAGAGGTAATAGATTTCCAAATGTACATTATCAGAAGTATCTGAAATAAATTTATTTAGCTTATATATAAGGTCCTTTTTTTCCCTTTCCGATTTTTGAGATTATATATATATCTTTCGAAATATGATCATGAAGTGTCTGAATTTTGTTAAAAATCCTTTCCACAAGCAACTGAAAGTCTGAATTTCTCAAATATGCATTTCTACTCATTAAATCCCAAAGCATTAAATTTCTAAAACTTTTGATTTATCATATTTCCAGTATATCATATTTTACACGTAGTCTTGGTTTTGTAGATTTGAAATTACGAAGACGTGAAATGATAAAAATAAAATAACAAAACTGTAAAATCTATTTTAATCTCTGGAGATTTAAACACATATTTGATTGAAAGAAATGTTTAAACTTAAGATATGTACAATAATCATGCAGTTATATGCATATGAATCAGTTGAAGCAATTTGAATCGTAATGAATACTATCTGAAAAAAACTTCCAGGAACGTGTTTCTATGATTTCATAGGTACGAGTAAATAAATATATAATATTTATTGACAATTTATTCAAAGATTTACAATTATTTTGCGTCTGCATAAGCCTATTTTGTTTACTATGCATGCTTCACAAGTTTTGACATTTACTTTCAATCAGCTTCCTTATAGTTTACTCCCAGAGATCCGTTTTGAACACAAGTTTGAAATTAATTAATTGATTTGAATATTTCCAGATGCTCCAAGATGTGAATCAGTTAGGAGCAGCGTATACGGCGTTGGTAGGACAGAATCTGTTAGCGTGGCATGTGCGGTTGACGCTTATCCGACGACTGTCAACTTTTCATGGGTCCTTAGTAATTCTGACAGAAAGTCCCCATTACCTCCTACTCAGTATGCCAGCAATGGAACAAAAAGTGTGGCAACTGTGTCACCAAGAGTGCCTCAGGATTATGGCGTTCTACAGTGCTGGGCTTCCAATATTATTGGCCAACAAAAGGATCCGTGCTCTTTCAGGATTATTCCAGCTGGTAAGAAAATAACGTTAACATAAAATAAAATATTATTAAATAGGAAAGTTTTACTTCTCGATGGCTAACGCTGTTTTGTTCGATCCTGTTGGTTATTGTCGCTAATCGCAAAATTTTTGCTGATCATGGTGTACGGTACATTTGGTTCGTAAAAGTATTAATACTATATTAACATTTTTATTTCAAATTTACGGCAGATGTAAATTATTCTTTAATTCAAAAGAATAATTTTCCGTTATTCAAATCGAAATACACTAAGTTTCTATAAATAATATATTATTTTGTTGTTCATGAAATATGTTAAGTTATTATGAATGTTTTAAAATTCAGTAATAATAAAAGAAAGTAAAAGTAGTTGCAATAACAAATAAATGAACAAAACATTTAAATTTTCCATGGCATTTGTTTTAAAATTAAGTACGGCGTGCTCTGAATGTATGAAAATAAACTGGTAAGGCCCTTCATATTAATAATTAAATCTCCTTATACAAAAATACATAAAATATTAAAATATTAATCATTAAACACACTCTGATTTCCAAGTTACACAAAAGCTGTGAAAGAAAAATTGGAGGGGGAATCCGTTTTAGGATAAAGAAAGTGACCAAAAATTATCTTTCTAAGTAGAGTGGTATGATTTCAAGTTCTTGCTATTTTTATTATAAAAGTGATTTTCAATTTTTATACACAATTTATGAAACTCAATGTGTAATGTAATTTGCCATACGCGATACACGCAGAAAAAGTTTGTATTTATCACATATCCTTCTATTCTCAGTCTTTAGTTGACATATAGTGTATCAGAAGTCAGAATTATTTAACATATTAATGCTTCGGAAAAATATGATTTATTTCTTAAAAAAAATCCTACTTTTTATCTTCTAAACATTTTAAATATTTTATTAGAGTTTATTTTCTTTAAAAGTAATTTTGGTAAAAGATTTGAATTTTATTAAAGGCAAAGTCCTTTTTTGTATTTTGTTTTCATAACTTTCTTCAAGTGCTCTTAATATTTAATAATTTTAAAATTCATAATAAATTTAACTTTCATTACTTTCTTGAATACTTTATTACCCTTAATATTTAACGTCGTACAGAAACTCTTTTTAATAGAAGTTTATTAATTTATCTATTTAAATTTTTTAAATTCTTATTTTTTTTCACTTTTTACCTTTTTGAGTGAACAGTTTAACTACGAGTATTTTCAGTTCGCTAAATTATTTTTCAAGCATAATTATCTTTGATTTTTCAGTTATTTATTTAATTATTTTCTTCAAAATGCTTTAATTTGCATATCTTTTTAAAGAAGCATACAGAGGGAAGGTAATTTGCATATCAATTTATTCTGTCTCTCGGAAATATGTGTTTACAAACGGATTTATTCTTTGAATTTACCATGTATCCTTTCACCAATGATTCGCAGCATGTCCTATCCCCAAGGATGCCTGGTAACTTTTACACGATGTTTTTTTTTCCTCATCTAAGAATATTCATCTATTTTTATGAATATTAGTAAGTGTTTTATTTGACAAAATGATTTTAAGCTGAAAAAAGTTTTTGCTGACATTTTTTTAATTGAAATTTTTGAAGAATTTATTTTTCTCCTTCGTCTGTTACCAATGCTTTTGCGTTAAGTTTTATTTTGTTTATTAAAATATTTTTGATAACATTAAAGATCAATCTTGGATTGAATCAATTTCTGATGATAAAAAAGCATATTTATGTATATGATTTCAGTTATATTTTCATTTCCAATAGATTTTCTTTTCAATATTTTGAAAAACGTTTTTGATGAATCATTTGCCTTTTCTAAGATTGCTCTCAGCTTTGCCACGTTTACTGGATACTGCCATATTTTCATCACATTTTAATACCACACGTTTCTTTTCATCAATACAATTATATTTTAGTTTCTTCGAAATTATGTTTTTAATCTTCAAAATTAATTTTAACTTTTCCACTACAAAATTTTCGATCGCTGAATTAAAAAAAAAATTATTTGTATTTATTTAATTTTTATTTAAACTCTACAACTTTTAAAATTTATTGTACTAAAGCGAAGTAAAACTTCACTGGTACTTAAAATATTTTGGCAGGTTTCGTTTGGAGACCCATTTCGGCTTTATAATCCAGGCCATTCCAACTGGTTTCCATTTACGAATTATTAATTTTTACAACACTAAATTTAATGCTACATTAGAAGTATTTTATAATTACTTTTATCATTATTAATCAGTTTATAATTTGTTAATTCTGTTTTATTAGATAGGATGTGTTAGGCTTACAACATTCAATAGCTACTGAGAAGGTTCAAATAACATTTTGTCATTTCAAAACTTTTGTTACGGTAAAATTAGAGATTTTAAAATATAAAATTTCTTTTTGTTTTTATTTTATATTTTTTGCATCAAACATTCATTTGTTATTATTCTTTTATATGCTGGATTGCTTTTGTTTTTATGCTTTGTTTTTGGATTCGGTCCGCTTGAACAGAAAACAATTTTTATTAGATTTTCGAGCTTTTTGCTTATTCATGATTTTAATGTTATAATTTAGCAAAAACATAATTCAAATCATTATGTTTTAAATGCGATGCTTGAACGGTTTTAAAATTTAATAGTTTCAAATTATTATAGTATTTCGTGTGTTGCATTCGTTTTATTTACATGTTTGTTTTTAGGATTCAGGCTGCTAATAAAATAATAATAATAATAATAATAATTTCTTAAAGTCTTTTAAGTGTGTTATTGATTTTGATACTATAAGTTTGCAATTTTTTCCACTGCATACCTCTGACTTGTAAAGCTTGAACTGATAAACACACACATAATTTTGACCAATTTTTTGAGATTATTGTAAGTAATAAACTTCAGTTTGCGCCTTTGTCGATTGAGAAACAGAAAGATGTATTTACTCCATCGTTACACAAACCCTCTCATAACTGTGCAACGAGAAATGTAAATTTCTCTTTTACTTTTTATTTTTGGATTTTGCATTTTTTACAAATACCATGCAGTTTTCTATGGCTCTTTTGTTCTGTGTTTTATGCATATTGCTTGAGTATGGGATGGATTTTAAACGCTGTTACTTTATTTTGCGTTAATACCATCACTTTTTGCTGCTTTAAGCGCACAATTGCATTAGGGTTTGAACGTTTTGCTTTGTATTTATTAATATATATATATATATACTGAGATATACAATATAAGTATAATACAATAATATATACAATAATAAGGTACACTTATATATATAAGTGTACCTTATTATATATATATATATATATATAAGTGTAC
>KK116356.1:60131-159335 GCA_000611955.2 Stegodyphus mimosarum
GTTAAGATATAAATTTGTATATATCATTATTTACGTAGTTATATATATATATATATATATATACATACATATAAATTGCAATGTTTTGTTAGAAACCTTATCTGATCAGAAATATATTATGAAGAACCATAAAACATAAATAGTATTTTTCTTTAATGTTTTTGTTTTGTAAAACATATTAAAAATAATTTTAGTATATAAATTGGTTTTAATAGTTTTTCTAAATTATTTTAGTCCATATTAAGAACATTAATTTGTTGTTTAATTCAGTTTTTCAAAAAATACAACTTGAAGTTAGAACTAATGTAAAATCTTTTCACTTAAAATTTCCCTGCTTCTCTCCTGTTTTAGTTGAGTGTCCTAGCGTATAAATGTCTTTTAATTAATTTATGAGGAATTTTAATTAAATACGGTTATTTCAGAAAAGGGACTAAGTTCAATTTTTCTAAATTCATGAACTGTGCCTCTTAAATTTGATCATGGATTTCATACTTTATAAAGCTCTCAAAATTTTTCAAAAGTGCATTTCAGAATAAAATTCTACGCACGAAAGTATTCAAAATTTCAATACACATATAATATCAAATGCATAGTGAGAGGAAGCATTACGTATGGTTACAACCAGGTATACACACAGATGTAGAAACATCAATTTTTGTATAAGAAGAATTAAAATACAATTTGTAGCAAAGATAGAAGATGTGAAAGTAAGTAACATATTTCCAGGTTTCGAGTCACGGGGTAGGGCACTGCACTATCTTCACATCTCCTGCTATAAATACCTTAATTTTTCTACAGTTCTATAGAATACAGGTTAACGACTTTGGTAATATAATTTCTAAATTTAAAAGAAAATTTCATAAATTTTTAGATAGTTTCCTCTTAAAACCATGCTAGAAACTTGCAGGCTAGAAATCCCCAAGTGTTCCTCCATATAATAAAAATTAATGAAAAGAACGTAATGGTGCTTATAAAAGGAATTAATTCGTAGATCTTTTATAATTATTTGATTTTGCGTGTTTTCTAATTATGTGGATTTGCAAGTCAATAAAATATCTTTGTTATATTATTCTTAATCTTTCCTTTCGTAAGCTTTCATCTACCTTGAAAAGCACTATTTGCTAATATACATTAAATTAAATGTAGAAAAAAGTTGATTAAGATATTAATATAAAAAATAAACATGAAACGAAATAACTAAGATAAAAATTAATGATCAACGTGCAATTTCTAAAAGTATTCATCCATGCTTTTTATTCAAGAATAATATATAGATAAATTCTATAATTAACGAAGAAGCTAAAAAATTAGAAATATAAATGAAATTATTAGAAATTATAATGTTGAAAAGAAACAAAATTAATGGTACGGAATACCCCAGCAATTAAAAAAGAAAGTGAATTCAGAGAGCATTAAAATGTGAGGGGGGATTTACTGGTTTTAAATAGCGGTAGATGAGAATTAAATTTTTCATTTCAAAAATAATCATCCTAAATGAAAGATAATGATTGTTAAAGCGGGGGAAATACTAAATCGTAAGATAAAGAAATGGATTATAATGAATAAAAATTTTTGCCATTAATTTATTAGTCTCAGTCAAGATATAAACTAAAAATTGTTCGTATTCCAAAAAATTGTTCGAAAAAATGACACCTGAGTAAAGGTCTCCGAATTGGAGCCCAATAGGGAATTTGCCACAACATTTCCTTTATTATTAATTAATTGCAGTATAAGTCACAAAGTGAACGCTTCTTAACAGTGTGGTTAGCGAAAATCAAGAGACTACCAGCAATAAACAACGGAGTTAAAATTAAGATCCAAAATTAGGAGAGAGTGAATCAAATAGATATTATGATTCAAATTAAGATGTTCTTTTAGGGCAAGAGTTGAAATTGCATCCAAAAATAATCACAGAAAGCGAAAGAGTGAAAAATTCGACCATGAAAGGAAATCAGTAAAATTACGCTAAAACTTTATGCTTTTACAGCGAAATCTAATATGACTGTTTTAGGTTAGATGTCACTGGGTGAAAATGAACTTTTACTACTTATTAGGTTAGGCCAAAAATAATATACTATAGTACTATAAGTCTTCCTCCTTTCTGCCTGCCTTCGTGCTGTAACTGTAGCACACTCGGCGCGTATTTGAGTGGTCCAGTTTGAGTCCCGGCAAGGACATTGCTCATTTTCCACTTTTCTCGATTCAAAATAACCTAATGAGTCTACATTGGCATCCGAACTAAAAAAGGTGCTGGATGATGATTCTTCACCACCAGAATTCGCCGATTGGGTTCCATAATCCCCAGTCGTCCTTTAAACGGGGGAGTACATGAGGTATTTTCTCCCTCATTTCTACTTGCTTTCGTGGTGTAAAGGTAACACACTTGGTGCGTACTCGAGAAGTCCAGGCCTCGAGGACCGGCAAAGGAACAGTTCATTTTTCGCTTTTCCTGCTTTAAAAAATTCTAATGTCTCTACAGTATGATAATACTTCATTGTACATAAACTAAAGGGATTCTGTTTAAATTTCACATTTTTTATATGCAGCTTTTTGCCTCACTAAAGAAGAATTTAAATTCAGGGCTGAAAAATGCTTAAGCGCATAAACTCTGGATATAAGGATCTTGGGGTTCCAAATCATCCTATAACGCCTCATAAATACGAGGGTAAGTTGAAAAATAAGATTCCCCTGTCGACTGTGGTCAGAGTTGTGTATGAAAGTCAAAAAATAGAATGAGACATTAAAGATATGACATACCTTTATTTTTCCACATAGGTACCAAGTACATTGAGACATTTGTCATATCGCTTGATAAGCTTCAAAAAGCCCTCCAGGAAAAAATCAGGGCTTTGCATATGGAAGAAGCGTTGAACGGCTTGTTTCACTTCAGTATTGCTTCCAAAGCGCCTTCCCCCGAGATTTTTCTTCAAAGCCGGCAACAGATGGAAGTCGCTTGGTGCGAAATCAGGACTGTATGGCGGATGGTTTAGGCGCTCCCAACTAAGAGTTGCAATATGGTTTTGCGTTGCCGTCGCCGAATGTGGTCTGGCATTGTCATCCAACAGCAGAACGCCAGATGTGAGAAGGCCAGGCCGCTTTTTCCGAATCGCCTCTTTCAATTTCGACAGGGTGTCACAGTAGCGCGTAGCATTGATGGTACCAACCTCCAAAAAGTCCAGCAACAAAACTCCTTGGGCGTCTCAGAAAACTGTGAGGAGCACTTTACCTGCAGAGGGAGTTGTCTTGAACTTCTTTCGGACAGGTGATGACGGATGTTTCCACTCCATAGATGCGGCCTTCGATTCTGGCGTGAAATGGTGGACCCACGTTTCATTCCCCGTCACAATCCGAAACAGAAAGTCATTGCCATCTTCATGGTAACGCACGAGATGTTCCAGGCTGACCCCCATGCGTTGTTCCTTGTGTGTCGAGGTCAATTGTCGGGGCACCCATCGTGCTGACACTTTTCTGTATCGAAGAATGTCGTGGATGATGTTTTGAGCTCGCTCATGTGAGATTCCAAGTTCTTCCGCTACTTCATCGATGGTGATACGGCGGTTCGCTCTAATCATGTCATCCACCTTCCTGACATTTGCATCTGTAGTGGCCGTGCGCGTCCGTCCAGCTCTCGGTATGTCCTCCACTTGCTGACGTCCATCACTGAATGTGCGACACCATCTCCGCACCATTTGCTTCGACATCACACCTGGCCCATAGACTTCCACGAGGCGGTTATGAATTTCTGTTCCTGATACTCCACGTGCCCATTCATAGCGGATAACCGCTCTCACTTCCTCCTTTGACCACGAATTCAAAACGCACCTTCTCTCCATACCTACCGGGGCTCAAATGAGAGGCTGGTCTCCGCTTTGCACAGGCACTGCAACAGCGCCATCTGCTTGATTTGCAGCGACCTCTACCCAATGGTGTATCGGTGACTTACGCGTTTTCCTGCTGTGTCGCCTTTCGCCCATAGCCGTTCAACTCTTCTTCCATATGCAAAGCCCTGAATTTTTCTTGGAGGACTTTTTGAAGCTTATCAAGCGATATGACAAATGTCTCAACGTACTCGTACGAGACTAATAAAATAAAGGTATGTCATATCTTTAATGTCTCATTCTATTTTTTGACTTTCATACACAACTCTGACCACAGTGGACAGGGGAAACTTATTTTTCAACTTACCCTCGTATAATGCTATTTTCTATCTCAAAATTAAGGACATTTTTAGGGCAACATAAAAGGTTGGTGTATCTGAAGTCCTGGAGTGTCTTTATCGGACCATAGTAATATCTATACAACCTCAGGTACTTCTGAAGAACGTGTTAAGTAGCATACCTTCTAGAACACGTTGCAAGCTAAAAAGCAAAATTCGAAAGAAAATCACTTAATAGCTTAAACCGATATGCAAATTAGTTACAATAAAGATACGTAACTGATCTACATGTTTGTGTTTAACATTATTTTGATTTCTACAGAAAATAATCACGATTGGTTACCAAAAAAGTAGCATTATCTGAAATATCTCCACTACAGATTCTTCAGTTGAATGGGTCTCTGTTACAATTTCGTGTTTACTGGCAGTATATGTAATGATAAATTTATTTGTATTTCCATAAAGGAAAACTGGAGGAAATGAGAGGATTTTATTAATTTTATTAAATTGTTTTTTTTTGTATCAATTTCAGAGAAAAAATACGAGATGTTTTTGATATTCAACATTTCTTACATTAAGAGCCAAACTAAAAATTTTACATTTCTGCATCCATATTTTAAGAAACAGAAGTATGAAACATTTTTAAAAAATGGTATAAGTCGATTCGAAGTCATTTTATAATTTATTTAATAATCTTAACAGAATCGGAAGAAGAATATTTCTAGTAAACTTTAAGCCTCTCATTTTAGAAGTTCCCTACAGATATAAAAGTATTATTAAATTGAATATTCTGAGCAAAATGTTGATCATTCCAGAATTTAAATATTTTTCTTTACTGCTTATTAAATTTTGTTTGGAAACTTAACTTTCATTTTATATAAAAAATACTTTTCCTGGGAATGTCAGATCATATTTACTGTTTTAAATTAGGCAAATGTTATTTTATGTCTGTATCAGTAATCAGGGTTGGATGCTTTCAAAATGCATTTAAATTTTAAATAATTAATGCTAATGTAAGATTTTGCTTTCTGTTTTCTTTAAGTTTCCTTCTTTTTTAGCTCGAGTTGAGGTTTCACGCATTAGCATTTAAGTTAGTTTTCCAAGTTCAATTCTTTCTCTCTTTCAGTTTTTCTTTTGCCTGCCGCTTTATCTTATAAGGCTATTTTAATTAAAAACAGATAACCTTAAGAAATATATTCCTATCAGTGTGTTTATTCAAAACGCAGAATAGTTAGCTTAATTAAGTTTGATATGAGTACGCTTTGTTACCTTAATTTTATAAATTTAGATACTGCGGGGATTAGAGTATCTGATTATTATTTTTCTTCTTTTCTTCACATAGTTGTGGATTTATATTAATCATTAATATGATTAAGTTTAATAATAATTTTAATGTTTTTATTCTATGTTTTTTTGTGGAAAATAGTTTAAGTGTCAGAAATAATAATTTGTGACTGTTTGTCGTACTTGAATCCAGTCAAATGTCAGTTAACACTGGTATTTCAAAGTAAATTAATTTCACTAGAAGCTTAAATGCTAGCGTGCGACGTTATACACTTTCGATAAGAAAATGGGATATTCCGTTAGAAAAGCAGACTGCCATTCAAATCTTCTTCTCTACAGTTAGGATTGGAATTTTCCCAGTGAAGTTTCCTCTCAAATGGGGATTTGTTATTGATTTAGAGGTTTCCCATAAGAAAATTTTTCCAGGCTGATTCAGACATTCCAAAGTTTACTGTGAATGTTTAAAGGTAGCCGATAAGAACAGTTTGACAGGACGTTTCGCAGAATGTTGTCGAATGAAAGTCTTCGAATGCTTGCCACATTCTTCATTCATCTCTTTTAACTCAACTGTGAATCTCTACTAACTCTATTTTAATTATTGATCTTTCTTAGTACTTGAGAATGTGTCTTGTATACCTAATAAGAATGAAATCAGTTTATGTGTACCGCAATAAAGCGTCGATTAATTAATTTAGTAAATAAATGTTCAGTAAATTAATTAAAACTTTTCTCCTCAATATCGAGGATATATTCTGAGAATTTTGATAACGAATGTGATGGCACTGATTTTTGTAAGTTTGCGTCGACATCTTCTCCGATTTAAGAACTTGTCAAATGCTGAGATCATGATCAAGAATTGTTTTTTAAATTGGCATACATTATTTCGTATATGTATGTACTTCAGTACAGAGATGAAATAATGCATTTTATATTCTTGTTTATTTAGTTTCTCAGCAAGATACACAAGCGCCTACAGAGACGGTTGTCTCCATACATACTTTATTTCAAGGCAAACTGGGCTGTATACACGTTACACATACGGAAATGCATGAAGACATGCATGCAACCCTCGTTTTCGCTCGAACTTGAATACAGATCGAACTATTTGTGTGTAGAATTTTACCTAGGTGCACGTAGCACATTCTGTAGTCATGGTATCAAAAGTAACGCAAGGAAGTGCTTACGGTTCTCATGTTTATTCTCGTGAATTCAGTAAAAATGTGAAGAGATGCTATGATGTCAGTCTCTTTCAATGTGAATGAATTTTGCTTCAAATTTTGATTCTAGTTTATTTCTGAACTTAATGTTATACATTTCTAGATTAAAACTTATTCAAATAAAATTCCCTAAAACATTAAATAAAATAATGGTTTTCAGAAAAACATAGCGAAATGTCCTTTTTACAATATAAAACTGATATTATTATGTAATTTTGTCTTCTTAAACAGGATAAATTATTTTTAATTGCTTTAGTGACTGCCTATAAATGCTTCGAAATGTGCTAAAGATTTTATTGTCAAGTGTATTGCACTCTGTAAAAGAAATGAATTGCGCTCATAGTTTTTCGTCGTCCAAATACAGATCTTCCAAGCACAATACGTTGTTCATATATCCCCACTACGGTCATCAATAGAATGAGGCGAGTAACAGTACACTGCTTCGAAATGTACATATTTCGTTATATGATATGGTTTAATATGTTAGAAACGAAATGAAGTAGCAAAGCTCACCTAACGTGCCGGAATGCTTAAAAATATATTATACAATCGTGTAACTGTTAATAAAGCTTTAAAAGTAAACTAAACAGACTTAATTTACATTTCATTTCATTTACAAATTTTTATAGAATCTAAGAAAATTTTGAAACATGCATAAAGAGTATCCTTTTAAAATAACGCTTCATGAAGGTAATGTTATTTGTCATTTTTATTTAAATATTTTAGCTCTTCCTTTCATTTAATGCAATAAATAGCTTATAAGGGTTTCAAAGGTAATTCAAATATCAATAGACTATTTCAAAAACGTCTAACAGCATCAGAAACTGCACTGATGGTTTAGAGTTAAAAGAAGCATAGATTTCCATCCTTGATTAAGATCCATGAAAAATATTTGCGTTATTGGGGAAATGTTAAAGCTTTTCCTATCCATGTTGCATAGAATATGTACTCAAATACTAAATGACAATCTGTGTAGGTATTATAGTCATTTTTCTAACGTAATGAAACAAATATAAGGCTGTTTAATATTGGAACAGCATCCATGTTGAAATTCCTTATTTTAGTTTAGGTTTCAATTCAATTCTTATTATTAAATTAGTATTCGGTTATTTTCCGAAGTAAAAAATGAAGAAGGTAAAACACCCCATGATTTTCATGAAAAACTCAGTGCTTAAAGATTGAAAGAAAACTTAACAATTCTGTTACTCAGAAAATGTTGCATTCTACAGAAATGAGATTTGACTATGTCAAATGAAACTTATATCTTTCATTTTTTAAACGAAATAAGAAGCGAACAATGAAAAATTACGGTGTAAATAGTACCAACATATTTCTTAAACTTCGCGGTTGAAAAGTATTTTTCGGGTAATTACGCGTTAACGCAACTATCTTAGAAGAAATCGCCAAATTTCCAGAATGTGCTAAAATCTGGAAACCGTGAGCATAACCATTCTTCCGCCAACAATGCTCCTAGCAAACCTTCAGTCAAGGACGCCGCCATTTTCGAATGCGCCTTTTTTTTTTTTTAATTTATTTTTTTTATTCCAAATTCCAAAGGTTCTTATAAACAAATCGTAATATTTTTTATCTTATTACTAAAATACGACCGTGTAGAATTTGCCAGCAATGGAAGAAACTGTGGTAAAATTTTTGCAGAGATAGAGAATTTTGCGGAAAATTTCTAAAGGTAACAACAACAAGGAAAAAAGCCGCTGTTGCCAAGAATAACATAAAATCGAGTCTCCGCAGTTCTCTGCTTTTTTTTTTTTTTTTATTTTTTTTTTTTTTTTTTTTTTAGCAAAAATAGATTGCTGTGTACTTCAGGAGATGAATGGCGCAAAAAATTGCAGGATAATTTAAAGAAGAATATAAACATTTTGTTGCTTTAATGTCTTACGAAATCATTATTTAATAATTTGGATTTGCATTTTAAATTGCTAAAGTAAGTGTTCTTTTCATATATTGATGATGTTTACCGACTTGCGACTAATTTGGGAAACTTTCTAAGAAAGGTGCGTAAACCGCCAAGTTGCACCCGATAAGTAACTTTCAGCTTTTTATCTGTAAAAATCGCCAAAATGCGCTAAAGTGGTTGCGTTAATATGTAAGTATCATTTTTCGATAATTAATATGCTTCATATTAGAATTACGTATTTTTCATTGCATTCCCTACCACTCTCAATTTTTGCGCATATCATAAAAAATGAACGCTAACTATCCCATTTCTTTATTTCAGGAGTACCAGAGGAGCCAAGAAATTGCGAAGTTAGCAACAGGACATCTGACTGCATTTCACTGCTGTGTGAAAGTGGGGAAGATGGAGGTCTTCAACAAATTTTCCAGCTTGAAGTCATGAGCACGGACTCGGACAAATTTCTGGCCAATCTCACATCGCGTTCTTCACCTACATTCGTCGTTTGTTCCCTTCCACCTAAAGAATCTTTGATACTCGTCGTATATGCGATTAACAGCAAAGGGAGAAGTAAACAAGTTGCTATACATTCCAGTACACTTGCCGGAACTTCGGATGATGGAGGTAAGAAATGAGTAAGATTTCAAGTAACGTAAAGTTCAGTAAATACTGAAAATACATTTAAAAGAATTCGAATTTTTCTGAACGTTGGATAGGTAAATAATCCCAAACTTACGATTGGTAAATAAACGAATATAATTAATTTTTATACTATGGTAGCAAAAGATGTTATTACCCCATAGGTACTTTAGCCCAAAAGGGCTATTAGTCTCCACACAGCATTTTCCATCGAATAACTAAAAGCGTAGAATCACTTTTCAGATCGTTGCCACTAAATATTATCACCCCATATTATATTGAAAGAAAATCAATAATAAAGAATCTGCAGAAACGTTTGTAAATTTCTCGAATTTTGAAAAACAACGGTATCTAGATCCATCAAATTTTGTATGACAGTCTCATCTATCCGAATATGGGTATCTGGAAGCCTCAATTTTGAACTTCGAATTTGTCGTATTATGTATTGCTTTTTTCGGAAAACTTTAATGAATTTCTAATTAAAAAACTCAACGATTTCAAAGCGAGAATAGCGACATTGTACGGAACAAAAAATTTTTATCTCCAGAGCGCATATCGAGAATTCTAATGAGATGCTGTTTTTAAATATTTTTAGCCAATGCTTTCGAAACGGGAATGTGTGTGTAAATAAAACAAACCATCCTTTGGACGTAATATAAAATCTGAAATCTTTAAGTTGTGTTTTCTTTCTGTTTTTGTAACGATTGTATTTCTTCGTTGTTAGGAATATATTTATCAATAAACAAAATCATTTTCAAATTTTAGTTTATTTATATTATCCATTTTTGCTTCGATTATAATTTATATACAGTTTTAAGGAGCACCTCCGAGGGCATGTAAATGACAAACGATATGCAGTTTCATAAAGTTAATCAAGTAGAATGCATCGTAAGATATGAATAACTAAATATATAACTTATTAATGTTTGTGTACTGGAATAGAGATAACTGGTTTTCTGTCCCCGAGCTTATTAGCTATTGTAAATCATTATAAATAAACACTATTGCTAACTTAGTAACAAATCATAAAATAAATTATGTACGTCTATGAGAATTACATGCAAGAAAAATGCATTTAAAATACGAAATGCGTGAAATACATTTACCACAAATTGTATTAAAAGCCGTAATACTTAAAATGAGAAGAAACGTAATGTGAGAGTTTCAAATCTAAAATTAGTAATATCAAGGAATTATGAAATAACTTTTACCTTTCAAAGCTATCTATACTTTCTGTAAAACTATTTTTAGAACTTATTTTATTTAACATGCAATACAAGAACAATCTTTGTTCTTGAAATGCTATAAAACAATAAAGTATAAAAATAATTATTTACGTATTAATGCAATCACTTTGGGTATATTTTGCAAAACAAAAGGTAAAAGTTACTTATCGAATGTAAGCTGGTGTTTTCTGCGAATTTTTACTTCCTTGTACGAAGTAAAGAAAGGATTGTAATCATGAAAACTCCCGGGTACCACATATTTCAAAGAAAATATCTATTTTGACTAATATCGAATGCAGTTTAACTATGTTTTTGCATGACATCTGTACGTAAGGACAAAATAAAGGATTCCATTTTCCCAAACGAATTATGAAACTGATTTAAAATGGATTCAGAAGAAATTTTTTTCATGGTGTCTGAGCTTACGTATATATGTATGTATCTCCCATTACTCAAAAGCAAGCAACCTGAGAGCGTTGAAATTTTGTATATAGGACTGCTATAACATGTACATGTGCACCTCCCTTTTTGGTTGCAACCGGCCGCAACAAAAGTATATAAATATATATATACATAGCCACTTTGATATTCGGCTCAGTGAGCTCAGTTGTTTATTCTTATATATTGGTAAATTGCGCATTTTTTGCTTTAATTTGATTGAATTATGTTGTTCTTATCTTCCGGTTAAGGTTTTTATGTCTTTAGCGTATTTGCATGTAATATTTGTAGAATTATCAACAATTTAAATGTTGTTTAAGTGCGGGTAAGCCTAATTATTTTTACCATAGAGCCACATTTGTTTACATTTTAAACTTAGCAGAATAGTGGATTTGTTGCCAATCTAAGGAAACTAAGCTTCGCAACAACAAAGATAATGCCTTCTTTTATTATTGCGAATTAAATCATGCTTAATCTATTCTGGAAATTATTCGAGGAAATAAGTGTTTCAGATTTACTTCGTGATTTGGAATATAGATATTTTGTGTTTTTATGTATTTTTGGCTTATCGCGGAGTGAGAACTGAATTAATTGAACATGAAATATTGAATCATTTTTGAAAAGTTTCGTTTGTTTGTTTGTTTAATTTCTTTTATACATCGCTTTAGATTTATTATAGTATTTGAATGGAACATGTGACAACGATTAAATAATTCTTCACATGATATAATTTTTGTGCATTCTGAGTTATAAAATGGATGAATTATAATGATGTTAAGTGAACCTAGAGCCAAAGTGGTAAACAAGTATAGTGAATTTTAAAGAGTGCGTTTATCTTATTGTGTTTTCTGCCCTGTCGACGAAGTAGATTTAATTCAATTCAGTAAAGTTTAAATGAAATGCAAGAAAAAAATCGTATAATTTAATATTATGTACAAGTAAGTCATGCTGTGTACACATCACTTTTTTTAGGAATATTCTCGAGATACATATATTTATCGTTAGTCTGCAAACATAACAATCGTATAAGAAGACAAAATGCTTTAGCAATTTAAAATACGCATTTAAATTATTAAACAAGTACTACATGGTACATTCAAAAAACAATCCACTTACATTCATTACCAAATCCTCCTGTAATTATTTTTGTGCTGTTCTTTTCTCGAAGTACACATCTGCTATCTGTTTTCACATAAAAAATATCAGAAAATTGCAAACCTGAACACCGACTATCTACGAAACACATTTCTTAGTAGTTCTCTTTATAGATTTTGCGGCCAAATTCTGTTTCTGAAGAAATTTCACTGAAAATTTTTCCATTGCTAGGAAATTGCCCCATTTAAGAAATGTTGTTCGAAATTACAAATGAGCTTTATACGCTGGAATATAAGGTAATTCTAATGAAAACCAACGAATTGTTGCAAGATGTAATTTAGAAACATTATGATATTACATGATATAATCTGTAAATTAAATTTATACATCAATTTGAATGTCTCCGTAATATGAATTTGTAAAGTTGTTGAGATGGCTGGACGATCACATAAGAAATGTTTGCAGTCTTGTGAAAACCTTTCATAAAAGTATGTATTCTTATTAATATAAAAATAAAAATGTTTTTACTACATAGTTCTGAAATTCTATTAAAATACTTATTTACCTATCATAAAATACAACCAGATTTTCGTATTATAGAACAATGTAATAATTAAAACACAGAAGTAAACAAATACAATAGAATAGCAAACTTCGATTAAAATGGGCAGGTGGTGACAAAGTGAAACAGCGTAACTACTTGGTGATAACTGTGGGATACTTTAAGACAAATGAACAGATTTTCATCATTGTATATAAAGAAAAAAATGTAATTACTTTTTACGGCGATAAAAGTTTTAATAATATTTACCTGCAATAAAAATAACTATACAAAATATTAGAATTCAAATTAAGTCGAATAACTTGTATGATCAAGTTATGTCTTATGAATTTAATAAACATAATTTTACAATACCCCACAATAATAATTTGAATTTAGTAATCATAATTTTGCATTACCCCACAATAACAATTTTGAGAAATTGTTATTGTGGGGTAATGTAATTCCTTAATTTTTATCAAAAGGTTACCAGAAAAAACTTTTTGATAAATCAAATATGAAGTAAAATTGTATTAATTATGGTTTTGAATCGTCATAATTCTTTAAAAAAGGCTTTTTAAAATTTTCTCACATATTTATAAATGTAAAATTTGAATGTATATACACTCACGTTTGTGAAAATTGCAAGACCATGAAGGACTTACGCGAGTGAGCTGAAATTTTCAGGAAATGCAAAGTAGCGCATGATATGCAAATGATTAGAATTGCAAATCCGTAGCGCATGCGTATGCTGAGCAGCGCCCTCTGAACGGCTGATGGATCGGAATAAATAGACGGCTGTAGCGAGGCGTGTATGGTTATCGGTGGTTATCTGCTAGTGGTAAACGTTAACTCAATCTGTACTTATGCCTCGTCGACGAAAGAGAGCGAGATTTGAACAACTTACAGAGTTTGAACGAGGGAGAATCATCGGCCTTCGTGAAGCTGGATTGTCGTATCGTGCAGTAGCCTCTCGTGTGCAGCGTAACAGCAGCACAGTGATGCGCGTTTGGAAGCAGTGGACGGACGAGTGTCGGACAACTCGGAAATCCGGGAGTGGACCCCGAAATGTGACGTCAGCTCGCGATGATAGACACCTGGTCCGCATGGCGCGGACGGACCGTACAGCTTCCTCTAGACAATTGGCAGCACTGTGGTCAATAGCTACAGGTGTTTCATTGTGTGCTTCATCAATTCGTAGACGTCTGCTGCAGTGTGGACTGCGCGCACGGACTCCTTTATACAGGATCCCCCTAACGCACGACCATCGCCGCCTGCGGCTACAATGGGCCAATCAGCATAGAGACTGGCGTGCTGATTGGCAGCATGTCGTGTTTTCTGACGAATCCCGCTTTAATTTGTGGTACCATGATGGCCGCATTCGTGTCAGACGCTATGCCGGTGAACGCCACCTTCCGGAGTGCATTATCGAACGCCACAGTGGACGAACACCCGGAGTTATGGTCTGGGGCGCCATAGCATATCATAGACGATCTCAATTGCTACGAATTGTGGGCAATCTGAACAGCAACCGGTATATCCGTGAAGTTCTACAGCCCGAAGCTGTTCCCTTCCTTCAAAGCTTGCCAGGCGCTGTATTTCAACAGGACAATGCCCGCCCTCATACTGCTCGGATTGTTAAATCCTTCTTTGCAGCGCAGCAGGTACAGCTTCTTCCTTGGCCTGCGTGTTCCCCGGATATGTCGCCAATTGAACATGTGTGGGATGTCATTGGTCGGCGTCTTGCTCGTGATCCTCGTCCTGTTGCGTCTGCAGACGAACTTTGGGTACGCGTACAAACGATATGGAATGCTCTTCCTCAGTCAGACATTCAAACTTTGTTTGACTCCATGCCACGTCGTGTAGCAGCACTTATTGCGGCGCGTGGTGGCCACACAAAATACTGATTCTGATCTCTTGTTCTTGTTTGTTTGCTTTGAACATTTAATCGTTTATTTGTACCACTACCACTCAACTGTGTATTAAATTGCATTCAATTATGACGATTCCTTCTTGGTGTTGCAATTTTCACAAACGTGAGTGTATTAATTATTGTGCATAATCACAACAAATTTCAAAATTTTGTAACTAATTTTCATTCCGCAATTAAGTTTTTGAAATTTGAAGAAACTAACTAGATTGTTAGCAGCTAATTATTTTGCAATTATGTATTTGTGATTAAACATTTTCGATAAAAACAATTAAAATTATTTGCGATGCATAAAACGGCTGCAAATGGGTTTTCTCGTTGAGAAGTAAATAATGTTAAAAATTTGACAGCTAATTTAATGTAAAGAGAAAGCTGAAAGTGTAGAAATCTAACTATGTTTGGCTATGTAATACTGATGTTCGCTCTTAGTGATGGAATTCGTCAGAGCATTCAACATTCGCGATCAAAACTCTCACATTTAAAAATGTATTGTAGATCTTCTATTGAATGTAAGCAGCTAATTATTTTATAATTATGTATTTTTTGATAAGAAGATTCGTATGTGTATGTATCTATATATCTATTCACCTATCTATATATCTATTTATCTACCTATATCTAGATTTTGAGAAATAATTATAAGTTCAGTGTAGAAGGCCTTCCATGTTAAGTGCATAGAAAATTAATGATTAAGTTGTGTGAACCATATATGAGTCATATATGCACATCGAAATTTAAATTATAGATGCTCAAAATGTAATCTATTTTTTATCTGCTTTTCCTAATTGTTTAAGATAAACGCTATTTTATTGCACACAGATTTGCAAAATGAACCATAAAGCTGTTTAAAATCTCCCTTAAGGAAACGGGACATCGTGCAACACATATGAAATGCTATTTAACTTACGTCATGCTATTCACAATTTTAAAATTAATAAAAGTTTCTTGCACAAAAATTTGGAACAAAATATTTCTTTCTAAATTTTAAAAAACATTTTAATTAATTCAAAAATGTTTTTGCATATAAAACTATAACTGTGAAAGAATTAATGTAATACCCATAGCAAATAAAAACTATAAAATTTTTTGCCGTTATTACCACTGTTACAGTAGAATTTTGTGCAAAAGAAGCTATGCATAAAAATAATCCATTCATTCATTACACTATAAAATAATGCATGGGAGTTAAATATTTATTTGGAAAATTTTAAATACATTGGCCAAAACTAAATAATAAATTCCTGGCAGCAATGGCTATATCTGTAACACCCAAATTTATTCCTGAATGTTTTAGGGAGAAATACATTCACGCAATTCTTGAGTAACATTAAGATTTAACAAATATTCAAATTCAGGGTAATACTGCTTTCACAATGAAGTTAGATGTGGAAATTACCTCAAAAGCCGAATTCCATTCCACGGCCGAATGACAGTTAGTGGTTCGATTCACTAAGAGCTCTCATGGATATTACTTATCTGCCGCTGGAAAGTAGACGCCATATAAAATGTGCAAGGAAAATCGTCTCGTAAAGTAATAGTGCCGCCTTTGCTTTTAAATTTCAGATATAAAATTCGCAGGCGATAACGTATTATACCGTCTTTATCGATCCTAAGAAAGTTTTGGCTATGTTAGAAAGAACCAAAAGTTGTTTTCCATGTTAAATACACGCAATATGCGGTTATTTTAAGATGTTTATCAGCTCAAAATGTTGGTATTTCCGAAATTGTCATGAAAACGAACGGATGTATTTTTATCTAAAACCTTTTTTAGTTCTGATGGTATGTTAACATCTACTTTAATTAATAAAAATTATATGCTATGCTTAACATCTACGTTAATTAATAAAAAATATCCCTTACAAAATCAAAGTTTTTTATTCACAAATAGGTTAGAAATTATTGCTTGTCGTGAGCTTGTTATTAATAATGAAAAAGTTTTGCTTTTAAAGTACACATTCTTAATAAGCTGTAAAGTACTTTTAAATGTTATTTGAAACATTTTGATTTTTCAATAGTTAATTTAATTTCCTTTATTCCTTCCAGAAAATCAGCATAGTTTGTAGAGACATTAGGTTATTACGAAGCAGGAGAGGTGAAAAATAAGCAACGAACTTCGCCGGCAATCGAACCACGGACCTCTAGGTTACGCGTCGAGCATGCAGAGCACTACACCACGAAGGCATGCGAAGAAGGCGGGGAGAAATACCTTATATACTCCCCCTTTTAAAGGGCGACTGGGGTTTGGGGGACTCAATCGCCAAATCGCGGTGGCGGAGAATCATCATCCACCACCTTTTTAGTTCGGGTGCCAGTGTAGAGACATTAGGTTATTACGAAGCGGGAGAGATGAAAAATAAGCAACGCCTTCGCCGGGAATCGAACCACGGACCTCTCGGTTACGCGTCGAGCATGCAGACCACTACACCACGAAGGCATGCGAAGAAGGCGGGAGAAATACCTTATAAGTTTTCTTTAAGGTACTATTAGAAAAATCAATAACCTTTTCTTTTCGGAAGATCATGACCAAAATCTCTCATTAAATCCACAAAACTAAAATCTTAAATCAAATATTCAGTCGTTATAGCTTACCATGCACCCTAATAACAGAATATGATTTGTCATTCATAAATCCGTAGAATATTAATTTAGGTATTCATTACACATAATCTATACAACCGATGTTAAATTTTATTGAATTAAATTTTTCTCTTAAATTTAACATATATTCGAAGTATTCACTTTTGATAACGCAGTGGGCATCTAGTATGGTACGAACAGTTTTCGACTAACATACGTGTCAATGTACCATGACCGACAGGAGCCGCAGTTTCAATAACGTGGTTATGAAGGTTCTGAAGCTCAGTAGGAATCAGAGGAACATTATACCTGACAAAACTTCAAGAAACTTTGGCAAGTTATCAACTTGACAATCAATTATGTAAAGTAATCAACTCATTGACAAGTAATCAACTTGGAAATCAATCATGTAAAATAATCAAATCATTGACAATTAATTAACTTAGCAGTCAGTTATGTAAAGTAATCAACTCATTGGCATGTAATCAACTTCTCCTGTACATTCTATCCAAAAAGTAGCAAATTTTGATTCAGTTACTCTCCCAAACGGTTTCCATCCCAGTGGCAAATTTTGCCGAGATGTTCTGTTAAATAATTTCGATAATTATTTTTACAATAGTAAGTAGGATATTTTTTTTGTTAAAAGAAGTATTCATTCGTTGGGTGTATCAGCAAGATTTCCCGTATGTCCAACTAAATCTTCCCAATAATGTAAATATTCCTGGGGAAGCAACAAAGGTTCATGTACTAAATATTAGTGAAGTGTGTAATAAAATTTAATGGTATTAACTATATTTTAGTGTGACAGGATCTAGCGTCGATTTCATACTTTACATTTTATGAATTTTTAAAATGTTTCAAGGACAAGAATTCCATGTGGAAGACTGAAATGTAACCAGCAAAACCAACTATACTGAAATAGTCGAAAGAAGGATTAGGTCAAACGTGCAATTTTCCCAGAAGGGCTATTAATGTCGCTTCGGCATTTTGCGTTGGTTCACTATAAAAGTCTGAATCACCTTTTTTAACTGTTGCCACTAAATGTTAGAGCCCTGCATTATATTTAAAGAAATTAAATAATGCATGAATGCATGTATGTTTCTCGCATTATGAAAAACCAATTGCGTGTAGAGACATCTAATTTTGAGTAACTATTTAATTTAATAATCATGATAACACAAACACAGAATTATTTGAGTAAATGGCATTATTTAAGTCCAATATAGTCCTTCACTCGACTATGGGCATCTGGAAGCCAACATTTAGAATTTGGAATTTATTTTATTATCTATTTTATATTTTGCAAAACTTAACGAATTTTTTATTAACAAGCTCAACGATTTCAAAGCGTTCCATTAACATTAACATTTTGTGCATCTTTAAGCACGGATATTTTATGTGCAAGGTTTTTGTTTTGCGATTTTCTGTTGAATTGAATTTTATGGTTTAATTGCACAGAATATGATATTTAATAAATAAAGATAATAAACAAAATGTTTAAAAAAATCCCTCTGGGCGTAATATAAAATCTGAAATTTTTCAGATTTTTTTATTATATAAGTTCAATATATTAATGAAAAAATCGGATGATCGACATATAAGAAGAAGGAAATTTGGAATATTTTCAACTATTTGAGATTATATTCTCGTTTCATTAATTAAAAGAATAATTTTAGTGTTTCTTTTCAAATTTTTGTATGATTGAAGAGGAGATACTTGTTCAGTTATTTAAATGATAATTTGTTACTGAAATGCGCTGCAAACATAACAATATAATAGACTTATCAAAATAAAAGTGACTTTTTAAAAAATTATGAGTTAGTAATTTACAAACTGTATAAATTCTATGTATAAATTGCTTAGGTGGAAATACAAGTGAAATAAAGTAAAGATATAACAAAAGCTCAGATATTGCATTCAATGTGTTAAACAATAATATGTATTTTCATTTTAAAAACGGATGAAAGGTCTTATGTCACGCCGAAATGTTTTAGTTTCGCAAAAATTAAGATGTTATCCCTACTTAAATAGCAATACTTATTATGATCCATGGATGATAAATGTTTCAACGGAGCAAATTAATATAACAAAGAAAAAGTGGTAAAACTAAGCTATACACGTTTCTAACTCCAAAAGGTAATTTTATCAATTACGATGTTATAACCCGCTTATGAACATATCATTTTTTACGAACGAAAATTTAATTAGTATTTATAACTGGTTAAAGCATTACAAATAATAACATGTTGGCGAAATGTTATTGAATAAACTAGAGTATCTTGACTGAACTAGTCTACTAATTCTGCTTAACAATGTAATAAAAATAAACTTTTTAATGTACACTTCAGTAATTTAGCAAGTATTCCTATAAAATGATATATGAAGTACTGCATCATAATCTTTTCTGCAGCGTAGAAGTATGAATATAAAATGCAACTGAAGGGGCGTTCAAAATGACATCACAAACCATATATAATTTAACATTTTTTTTTAATGCTTAAGGGAAAATTTCTGTGAAAATTTACCAGCTTACTTTAAATTATTTAATTGCTGTTCTATACTTAACAATTTGAAACCACGTTTAAATGAATCAAATATGTTATCTTTTATCCAATAACTCTTTCTTTTTCACGTACCTAAACCCTCGCCCGGTCATATAAAACATTATTATTAAACGCTGTTACTTTGCAGCAATTTGCTGTCAAAAAATAGAAATAAATGCTAAGCGACGAGCTTGGGAAAAGAGGGAGTAATTTACAGAATTCATATTTAATAGGCGGAACAAAAATATACTTCTCCTTACATTTATTAAAAATTTTCCCTTACGGAGAGCAGGTTGTGTTGCTGTCCTGATACTCACAAAAAATTCAATATTTTTTCTCCTCCTGTAATATTTCACATTAACGTTTTTTGGTCCTTGAAATACTCCACTAAAATGAAAAAGGCAAAAACGTAATTTGATAAATTTGCTGAGTATGTCTCTTGTGGTTGCTAGAACTTTAATTCCCTAGATATTATTTTTTTAATTCATTTATTCATTTATCCATTAATTATTAATATTTGATTCAATAATCACGACATAGGATTAATTGAGGTAAATGGTATTATTTAAATTTTTGTATAGTTTCATTTGAGGTAGACGGTAAATGTTGCAGAGTGTTCTACAGATGTGGATGTTCGGAACATAGTTCAAATTTGTTTAAAATAAAATACTATTGCTGATACTTATCCAGATATCTGCCGAAATGTATGTATGCTCTTTGTTGAGATCTTGCAATCAATGAGACCTGTAATTTCAATTACGTGTAACTCATTAAAGCGTGATTTATTTCTAGAGGTAATTTTCTTTCCAAGAATGCCAATAAACCAGACGTATATAGCCAATTTCTCTGAGTAGGAACCTCGCCAGATCGGTTTAAGACATATTTCGCAATAACTGAGTATACATTCTTGGAAATTACGTTTTCATTTTTATGATCCTTCCGTAGAGTTTTCAGCATAAGTTAAAACGCATCCATATTATTTTATGTTTTTAAAGCAAAACTAAGTAACATTTTAAAATTGCTATACGTGTTTCTACATGAAAATAACAAATTTGAATATAAAGACATAACTTCGAATATTTGCTTGCTCTGTAAGATGTAATTGAAAAGCATTTTCAGGGGTCTCTAAATATAAGTTATACATTGAATCCAGCACATCTGTCAGCATCTCCATGCTTTCATTTACTACGGAGTAGGTTCAAGCTATATTTCTTGTACGACCATCTTGTCTTTCCTTTCGTTGTCCATGACTTAAAGTTAATTGCAATCTCCTTCTCTGATCATATCCCTCTAAATTATTATACGTATATTTCCTTCTGCAGTCTCAAATCTTTTGAACACACAAAATACGTAAAGTTATTAGCTTTCAATTCAAATCTTCTGCTATAAAATATTCCATATACACCGAAGAGTAGTTACATTATGACTACCCTCCATCTATAACAATGGGCTCGCCCAGGAACAAAACGATTGCGCGTGCGCGGCTGATGTCGGAATATAATAAGCGGTTGTGCATAAAAGCAACTCATTTATCAGATTTCGATAAATGCCAAATCGTTATGGCTCAGCGACTGGAAACATCAATATCAGAAACGACGCATATAGTGGATTGTTGACGTCCAGTTTTTGTGAGCACATACCAAAAGTGGTGCATGGTTGGTGAAACGACAAGTCGCCGGTCAGCAGTGTGTCGTCGACGGCGCATTGATCAACATTGACGGCACGTCATCACCAGCTGAATCTTCAGTGGTCCTAGAAATATCGGAATTGGACATCAGAAGAAAGGAAGAAATTTGCATGGTCTGACGAATCACGTTTTCTGGTCCATCACATCGACGGGCCTGTGTTAAGATGCCTATTTCCAAAAGAATCCCTGTTTCCCGGATGCACATTTGGACTGAGACAAGCCGGTGGCCGAGGTACTTTGGTGTGAGCAATGTATTCATGGAACACGTTAAGACCCATAATCCGCAAAGAATAATCCCTGATGCCTGTACGCTACGTGAATATAGTTGCAGAAAACGTTCACTCATTCATGACGGCAGTATTTCCAGAGGAGGATTTTGTTTACCAACAGGATAACTCACCATTTCATAAGGGTCGAATCTTCAGGCAGTTGGTTCGAGGAACATTCCAGTGACTTTTACATTATCCAAATTCACCTGACAGTGATCTAACAGAGGATATGTGGTCCCACTTGGCAAACCAAATTCGGCTGCCGCACTATCCCCTCGCAATGTGCGGGATTGCAGCTGGTGCCCACTTCGTACCCGAAACCTCAGACGACGTATCAGCACCTTGTGGAGTCAATGCCACGCCGTGTGCTGGCAGTTTTGTGGCTAACGTTGATCCTACACATTATTAACAGGGTGATCATAATATAATGGCTGTTTGATAAGATTTGTATCATTTAAATGGCAACAGCCACACACATAATACAAATTCGTTCTTACAAATCGGCTCATCATTGATCGGTTCATCATTGATGATGAGAAGTAATGCTCTTTGACAAAACGGATTATTCACAGAATATACAGTCGACGGGCACCTGTTGATCCCACAGTGAAGCAATAGAGGCTTTCTCTGCACTCAACTGTCAACAATTATAAGGTATAATTATTTCAAGAGAAATACAGAAGACAATTTGGAAAAATGTTTTTAAAAAGTGCTTATGAAGCTTACTTTGCATTTTCTAAATAAATCTTGTTTCCGTTCCTAATTCGGATTTCTCATTACAGTTTAGGATAAACCTTTGCACGTTTTTTAAATGCTTTCTTTTAAAAGAGTAGTTTAGAAAAATGCAAAATAAAAGTGTAAATAATAAAATATAAGTAATATACAGTATTATGCTGTATTTTATAATATAGTATAATGTAATATAATATGTGTAATAAATTAATTAACGAAATTTCTTACTACCCCAAAATGGTTATTTGCCTCGAAATGCGATTTCGCGTGGTCCGTTGTAAGTGCGTTGTTTCAAGTTTTATTCCAGTCTGTTGCCATTAAGATAAACGTAAGTTATTATTCTTTCATACTTAATATGTATGTTATTAATTAGAAAAATAAGCTATTTAAAAGCAAACAATGCGTGTACTATTGTAATCTTAGATGTAATAGCGTAGAAACCTTCACTGCATAAATGTTGATCCATAAAGCACAACAGACTTGGCAGCCGAATCAATCTAAATATCATTTTTATTTCAGTTAGTATTAGTGGCCGCAAACCGCTTGGCAATCTATTCGAACCTTTTTTCAGAATATTTATATTTTTTATATTGCTGCGGTAGGAAAAAGATGGCGCAGCAACGGCTAAACGGCAACAGAGATAGAAGTAAAGTGCATAGTTATCCAATACGGTAGCTTATTAGGAGAAATGCTTCGGTTCGGCAAATTTTGAAGTTCCGAATTAGCTACGACATAATCGTTATTTAAAACTCACATGATATGGGTTAATATAGAAATGACTCTGTTCAGAACACTTTATTACCATTTCTTAGAGTACACAGGGTAAGTACTCAAATTAAAATGAGGCATTAAGTGGCTCTTGTTAATTTAAGTTGAAATTTCTTAAAAATGCATTTAATTCATGACATAGCCAATTAAAACAATAAATATTTCCATAGAATTCCATTACACACTTTTCGTTTTTAAAATGTATAGAAGATATATCGCGTTCCCACGTTATTCTAAATGGATAGTCATCTAATGTTCGATAAAAATTATTCGCTGTTCCTCCTCGGATGTCTCTGTCTGTAGTCCCTAATGTTAAGCAATGTTAAGTTTTAAAAGAGCTTTTCAGGACGATAGTTAAAATTTGAAACCTCTCAGATTTTTTTTTATTTTTTCTTTTCTAAATTTTACTCTGTTTTGTTGGTAACTGTAATTCATGCCGGTGTATTTTTGCTTAAATGTTTACTTTATGAAACGTTTCTTTTCTTTGGAAAGATCTAGAGGTATATTGCATTAATAAACGTTGACTAATTTATTTACCCATATTATGATGTTTATGACATTTCTTTCTTAATTTAGCTTTATTGGTTAAAAAGAAAATGTATATTTTTATACAGTCTTTCAACTCGTAGCGCGAATTTGTAGACGAAGAGATTTTCCCTAATCCAAATAATACTCAGAATATCGATTTCGATCGATTGAGAGAAAGACACATTTTGTATGTCCTGACGTCAAGTAGCACTTTGAGGAATGACTGTCCATAAGAATGTCTTAGGGAATTTCTGGTTAGATGCCCGTATGAAATTCTGAACTCTGGAAAACTGAATCATAAACCACTCGACATACGAGTATCTCTTATGATTTACTTTTATGAGAGTCGAGATTTGGACTGAGGGATTTCAAAACTGAAAAGAGTAAGGAGCTTCGTGATAGCATGTTATTGACATGGTATACAGCGATTTGAACAAAAACATATGGAGAATAATAAAAGATTTTAGTGATTAAGTCAACAAATCGCGGTTATCTCTGTCACAGGAAAAAGGTTCCTTTTGTCATAACACGAAAGAATTAATGAACCGAAATGAAAGCGTTTCTGAAGAAATTTTGAGAAATAAAATTTTCATTAAAGAATTTTATTCGCATCTTTGGGCTTCTTGAAAGAAACTGCATTAAAAAAATCAGTACAGAAAAGAAAGTAATTATGAGTATTATAATGTAATTTAGTCTGCTCATGTGTATAATGTGTCCTTATCTCTTAAATGTAGTTAACGATAATGCTTAAAATTTTATTCTCTCAGATTTAATTTAAAATGCTGTTTTATGTGAAATATATTAACTCTTATCAAATATTTCTACAGGTTCTCCTAAACTATCTGCTATGTAAAACATCGTTGTAAATAAAATAAATATACTTGGCAATTAAATTTTCGTTTCTGAGTATTGTAAGGAATTATATTCAATACAATGTGCATGTTTCGCTGTAAGTGTTAAGGATTAACCAAGATATTCCCCAAATGTAAAATAAAAAAATTATTTTTTAATTTAAAACATCTTTTAAAACATTTTTTAACGCTTGTCTGCAAGTTAAGCCTGTAAAATATGGATTTCTCTATAACTTACTAGAAACATAAAATATGGTAAATTTGTGAGATTTAGTTGTTTTGATAAAGATAATCAATTTCAAATAAAGTAAGGAGTTAACTTAAAGACATAAATTTGCACATATATTTTGTAATGAGTTAGCATAAACACATAAACTTCCACACATATTTTGCAATGAATTAGCATAAACACATAAAAAATCATAAACGCTAGAATAAAAAAACGTTGATATTAAGTAAATATTACTGTTCTGAACAGCTTATGAAAACATAGAAAACATTATTACGAAGACTTGATTTTAATAGCTTTTATAAATTAACAGCACTAACAAATATTATATATTGGAATTATTTACTGCATTTCGAGATCTGTTTTTACGTTTAAGTGTAGAAAAATGAATAAAGCATTTTATAGTTTCATATTTATTTACCAATTTAGAAAAAAGCTACACAACATATCTTTCTTTAAATCTATAGAATCAGAGCATAGATAGCAGTGAACTGAGAAACAACTATCGTAAAATCATGGTACTTTCCTGGAGATACTACATCGGATTTAGTGAAAGCTGTAAACGTCTAAGCGTTGCACTATCTCACGGGAATTTCCAAGAGCATTAGCAAACAATTCATAAATTTTCTTTTCTCGCCATTCGTGCTTTCTTCTTTGGTACAGAGAATTGCGAAAGCAGAGAAAAAGGGCGCCAGAGTTTGAGCAAATGGATATCAGAGTGGATCGACTAAATAAATTATATACAAATAGGAAATCTTTAAATGCCTCCGTATTTGTCACCACTGATTTGAGCACATTTATATTCATGTTACAGTCAATATACATAAAATTTTACCGGCTTTACCTACTTATACTTGCGTATTATCCTCTAAGATATATTTCTGTATGTGTATTTTAAAAACATGAGCAGCGAATAATGCATTAAAGGATTTCTGCATGTGATCTAAATAACTTGCATTTTCTTGCATTTTACTCTCGTTTTGTTATTTTTTGCAACTGGAAACTATAATTTAAACAAATTCCTTGTAGGGGTATAAGTACGTAACTTTAGTTTTAAATTAAATTTTAATATATTTAAAACAAAATTTTATAACAATAAATACTTCTAAACGTTGGGTAAGATTAAAACAGCTTTGATTTGTTGGTTTGTTGGTTCTTTGGATATTTTGATGCAAAACACATAAAGTTGACATTGTTCCAAGTAAGAAGTTCCAACTAAGTTTTGAAAATAAGAAGTTCTTCAGGGCGTTTTCTATATTTACAGCCTTGACAGTGGACATTTTGATTGATCAATGAACGCTTCAGTTTTTTTATTTAAACACAGATGAAATTTCTTTCTTGTGTCAAGCAACAAAATTAAATATGTAGTATATAAATTATTTTAATATTATCTATTTAACTTTAAAATGTTAAAAGTTTACACTAGCTCGCAGACAGAGTATGCGCACACACATACACACCACACGCACGCACACACACAAACAGACACACACACACACACACATATATATATATATATATATATATATATATATACATATCGAGATAGACGGAAAAAAATAACAAATTACTTATGTTGGCTGAACGTAGGTATTTAATAATGTGAAATCCCACCTGTAGCCAGTGAATAATTTCTACGACTAAAGAATAAAGCATTAATAATAGGTACGTATGTGAGAAAGACAGCAAATATAGATAACAAATTCGTATAAACTACAGGAAATTTCCATATGTTTGCGTGCTGTAATAAAAACATATCCGCCGAGCAATAATCTCTGAAAACTGCAAATTTCATGTTACTTAAAAAAATATCGCAAGTTCTGTGAAAAGTAACATAATCAATGAATAATTACATTTTCCATACCTCTTATCAGAAGGCTGTGTAAGCACAGTTTCATTAGATACGTTTCTGACATCGCCAGATCATTCACGAGAAAATAAATTGAGAAATCATTCAAGTGAGAACTGAGAAAAAAATAGTGGACCGGGATTTTTATGCATGTTTATGTATGCTGGTGTATGACACGATAAGATCTACGCAGGTAACCAAAAATCGTTCCCCTTTTAGAATGATTTTAAGCAAACTAAATGAAATAAAATAATACGTTACATGCACGTGTCTCTGATTAATACTTGAAGGCTATTTACACTTATATTCGAGTGATGTATCAGACACAGATTTTTAAGTATAGATCTATCGGAACAATACAGGAAAGAAAAATACAAAATTCATGATTAACTGTGTAGAGTCATTAGGTTTTTTTTTTCTTTTAGCAGGAATCGTGAATGAAAAATGAGCAATGCCTCCCCCTAGACTCGAGCCACAGACCTCTCGAATACGCGTCGAGCATGCTGACGACTACACCACGAAAGCATGGGAAGAAGGCCGGAGAAATACCTTATAACTGTAATAAAAGTACTGATATACAGTAGACGCTCGTTTTTACGAACTCGTAGGGACTACGAAAACAGTTCGTTAAATCGAGAGTTCGTAATTTAGAAAGGCATCGGAAATTATTAGTATTTCACATTTTAATGTTTTCGAGACAGGATAGTGATACTATTCCATGCTTTTATTTATGTATTAGGAATTATTTTTAATAGTATTACTACTTAATAAATGATATCCATTCTATTAAACAAACAAGAAATATAAAATATTTGTAAAACGTACCTTTATTAAGTCATTGAGCAACAAAATAATCACTTATCTTTGTCTGTTTTAAAACAACAGATTGTACAATGCAAGACTCCATCTTCTCCATATTGTTAGCATTTCACAAATATCATTGGCCTCAAAAAATCGTCTAAGTTCTGACAAGTATTCAGCAGCTTGTTTTAAAGTCGGTCTTGGTGTTACTTCACTTTCTTCTTCTTCTGGATCTGAAAGTCTCTCATTCTCGTTGATTACGCTGCTAATAATATCGTGATCCGATATTTCCTCCGTGCAGATGACATTAGAATCCACATTTAAAACATCCTTGAATGAAAGTTCTGGCAACTATGGATCATGGATTCTATTGTCATGGATTTCTTCAGTTACGTCTGTTTCTTTAATAAAACCTGCATGTCGAAAGGCTTTAGAAATTGTTTCATCTAAAACATCATTCCATGCACCGATTGATAAATGCATTGCACCAAGAATATCAATCTGATAAGGTTGTTCCCTTTACAAGCCAAGGATTACTCTTTGCAAGAGCACTTTCTTATATTTTCGCTTGAAACTATTGATTATCCCCTGATCCATTGGCTGTAAAACTGCAGTTGCATTTGGTGGGAGATATTCCACACGGATTGCCTGAAGCCCAGTGACTTCCATATGTGCATTACAATTGTCCACGATTAGAAGAACTTTGCGCTTCTCTGCTGAAAAACGGTTATCTAAATCTCTCAACCATTTTTCGTAGATGTTGCCTGTCATCTAGGCCTTATTATTAGCATAATATGCAGCAGGCATCTTCTGAATATTTTTAAAACACCTTGGTTTCAGATATTTTCCAATAAAGAGCAGAGGCAATTTTTGTGACCCAGTCATGTTGGCTGCAATCAAAACTGTAAGTCTCTCTTTAGCTTTATTACCTCCAACACATTTATCTCCTTTGTAAGCTAATGTTCTTTCTGGCAAAATCTTAAAAAACAAAGCCGTTTCGTCCGCATTAAAAACGTCATCTGCAGCGTATTCAGAAAGAAGCAATTTCAACTTTTCTTCTTTCCATTCATTTGCTGATGACGTGTCTACTGCTGCACTTTCACCACACACTTTCCGGAAACTCAAACCATTCCGAAATTTAAATTTCTGTAACCAACCATCCGATGCTTTAAAATCTTTGATGTTTAATTTGGAAGCAAAAAAGTGTGCTTGTTCTTTAAGTACATTTCCATCAATTGGAATGTTTAAGCTTCTCATCTTTCGAAACCAAACAAGCAAAGCCCTTTCCAAATTTGGGTGTTTTGATTCTCGAAAATATTTTCGAGAGAAGGGTCCACATTCATCGTTTCCGTTTTTAGCTCCAAAGATCTTCTCTCTTGCCTTTAAAATCGTCGATAAACTATTTTTAGGAATTCCATATTTCTGAGCAATTTGTGTCTTGCTTAATATTTTTTCGTCAACTTCTTTTAAAATCTTCTTCTTTATTTCAACCGCTAAACAAATTCGTTTCTTCATTTGCGACATAGCTCTAAGAATCTTACTTAACAAAAACTGGCCCAATCTCCCTCTCGACTAACGAGACTTCACTGATTGAGTTGTCCAGATCAAATGACTATGACATTACAAAAAGCAACAAATCTGTTTTAGAAGCAACCCAAACCCCTTTAACACGAATGGTCTCACCCCCACCCAACAACATCAGGCCGACGGTCTTCTGAGAGCCTCCCACAACAAACAACACCATAAATTTGTCCTAATTCCCCCTCTTCTCCGCCCCCTCCTTCTTTACTGTACTTCTTCGAATATTTCGCACTTGCTGCCTCAAAATAGTTGGAGATTTTATTTGACCTTCACACTTCGTCCCAATGAAACACGCAGAAGTATGAAAACTGAGTTCGCAAAAAAGAGATTTTCCTGATTTGTAGTTCGTAAATAAGAGCGCAAAATTACATTACATCTATGGGAGTGTATTCGGGACCATTCGCTAGTTCGTCAAATCGAGAGTGTTCGTAAAAACGAGGTTCGTAAAAACGAGGTTCGTAAAAACGAACGTCTACTGTAGTTGATATATTTATAATTTTAAATAAATACTTGTTAAGTGGCTTTTGTAAATTACTTCTCCTTTCTTTATTAATTCCATATTACTTCATAAGTTATTTCTCCCACCTTCTTCCCATGCCTTCGTGGTGTAATGGTCAGCACGCTCGACGGATAACCGAGAGGTCCGTGGTTCGATTCTCGGCGAAGGCGTTGTTTATTTTTCATTTTTGCTGCTTCAAAATACCTAATGTCTCTACAACTTGCGCCCGACCTAAAAGAAGGTGGTGGACGATGATTCTCCACCACCGGGATTTGGCGATAGGGTCTCCAGAACCCCAGTTGCCCTTTAAAAGGGGAAGTATATAAGGTATTTCTCCCACCTTCTTCGCATGCTTTGGTGGTGTACTGGTCAGCACGCTCGACGCGAAACCGAGTGGTCCGTGGTTCGATTCCCGGCGAAGGCGTTGTTATTTTTCATAATTTCTGCTTCAAAATACCTAATGTCTCTACAAATTCTTTAATGTAAATGGAAACCATTTTTGAGATCCCCCCACAATTTTCAGAAAACTGCAAATTCCTCTGATAATAGTATGTTTGAAAAGTTTCTTTCAAATCTTCTTCCGGGTAACTGAATACGCATTTCTAAAACATGTTCATGTTTTGTGATGGTTTTTATTGAAATTGCAGCATGAGAATTCTTTTGCTCGTGTTTTTCAATCTAACGGGCACAATTCGATAAATATCGAAAATCGTCCAGATTTATTTAAAAATTAAAACACATACAGATATTATCCCTGGAGTTTTAAAAGTTCGCTCTGTATGCAAAGCAGTTCCATAACATGATGAGTAATGCTGATAGATAAGCATTACTTAATAAATATTATGAAAGTCTTTAGTTCTTCTTCATCTTCATTCTACATAGCTTCCTCTTGCCCTACCTGTCATCTTCATCTTCCTCCTCATCCTTCTGATCATCATCTTAAGAGAATGCGACGGAGGCTACTCTCTCAAACGCTCACCTCCTCTTCGATGAAACTAACCTTCTTCGAATAAGTAACTGAACCCAAGATGTCGGCCACGGGAACCGAACGTGATCTGAAACAAAGAATTTAATTAAGAGTCTCAAAATCTACGAACATGATCATATGCCACAATTTACGCCAACAGACACATCAAGTATGTTCTTTACACATTTTCAAGCAAGATAACAATAAATATGTCCTCTTTCTGTGTGAGTTATTTTTGAAAATCACAGACATAAACTTTAAAATTCACACATTGACACATTAAAAGGAATAATAGTTCATCTTTATATTATGTAAAACGCTTTGATCCATTAGTTGAATAAAACTCATTTTTACTTTTTTATAATATATTTAATAATATAATTTTTATAATATATTAAATAACTTTTTATAATCATTCAGATGTAACTTCGAAATACGGTTTTATTGAAACATTTCTGGCTGCTTCTCGAGGAAGACTAAAGTTTTTTCAACTATTGGTATACTATTATGCTAGTTTGTTGAGTTCTTTTTTTTCAATTTTAATTTGTGTTCATCCTGTTAGCTTGTTAGTTTCAATTTTTTGGTTTAACTTTTATCTCTTGATTATTTATTTAATTTCACAGCATACTAAGCGACTTAAATTATTACTAATCTTAAATCAGAATTTTTCCTAGACGGATACACATAGAAACTACAGCTACGCGAAGTCATACCCAGTAGTATTCAAAAAAATAGTTCTCGATCAAATTTCGTCCTTAATTATGAATTCATATAATGCTGGGAAAATATAACTAGCCATGATAATGGCATATAGAGACTTCAAACGCAATAGCTAAGGCTTTTCTGTATTAATAACAGATTAAAGAAAAGTATGCTAACCTTTAAGTTTCAGATAGAAAAATTTGTTCATTTACACTAATACGTGTTTCTTGTATTTTATTCTTGATCGACGTTATTTCATGAGCCGAGATATTTCGTTACTAATAGAAAGAAATATTTCCATTTTGAAATAATTTCTCTCAAATTTCAGTAACGAAGATGACATTTCTTATTAGGGTAATTTTATTGCATTTTAATATAATCCATTTCATTTATTGAAGATTCTTCCCTCTTTGAAGAAAGATATCATTAGATTTAAAGCTCCAGAATCATGCAGATGGTATGCCCCAAATGAGCGTTCGGTTGCGTAAGGAGATTTAAGCCCCGCAGATCCGTTTTAAAATAATGACTTAAATCTTCCCTTGTTTAAGAATCAACGTGCAACCAAATCATATCAACGTGCACCTTGATAAAAAAACAGCAATTTATAATTTCTTAGTAACTGGGTAAAAATATTCACTTATATATACTGTGGAAAGAACCATAGCAGAATGTAGTAATCCGTGGGGAAAATGTTTATATTACGTTTGGTAATAATGTTATATAAAATTTCGGAAAAACTGGCAAAAGAAATCTTTGTGCACTGTGTTATGTAAAAGAAATAAATAGGCTATCCTACTGCCAATTTCTTGTAACTGTGTCTCCACAACGCAGTTTATAATACAAAATTAACAAGGGTGAGTCCCCAGAATCTCAAGAAATCTAGCCAGCTGCAGCCTACTTTCAAAAGATTCCTTTTCTATCTGTTTGTCAGGTCTTTGCCTTGTAACCATACATTATGGTGTTCCTTTCTCTGGAAGAAACGGCTATATGTCCTGTTGTATCTCTTCTAAAGGGATTTTATACCAGATTTAGAACATCCCTTCCCTCTGTTCCCTTGAGACCACATCTCTTATTCGGTACAACTCCTTTCCAACATATATTGTTTTATTCGGTTCACGTTTCCCTTGCTCAAAACAGTTTGTGTTGGCTCTTCTGCACTCATACTTAACAAAATGTACTGTTACTGGAAAAGTATAACATTTTAACACATTTTCCGTTTTTAAAAGAATTTGCCATAAGCCTGATAGATTCTTTTAGTGGACTTTGTAAAATTTATTAAAATTTTTAAACGGAAATGCGATACATTTTCAATAGAAAAAGTAGTACATGAATAGTTGGTAAAAAGAAAAAGGCTTTATTTTCACGCAAAAGAGCTACTGATATTATATGTCTCTCCTAATGGCGATACTGGAGCACCTACCTTTAAATTTCAGAGCTTTTAATATGCTGGTCGGAAATTCTGAATTTCAAGTTCAATCAATTTCGAGTTTGTAAATAAAGATCGAGCTGTTATTTACGAAATCGAAAATGTTAGTGACTTAGTAGTTTTGACTATTAAATCATAAAAAAAATATTTGTAATTTGGATTTTCAACAATTTAATTTCACAATTTTCAATCCTTTCGGGTTTTTTTTTTTTTTTTTTTTTTTGTCTAAGTTGCTTTTTCACTATAACTGCACTGGTGTTTGAAATAAAGAGAATTCAGACATCTTAGCGATTTTCTCAAAACATACTGAAAAGAAAAACGTACATATGGTTTCAGATAAAAAATACGCTTTTTTAATACCAAATCCGCAAGTATACATCTGCATGCGAGGAGAATATTTAGGATAACGATTGTCTAGGTGCAGTGATATTTTCTGCACTTTATTCTCTTGTATTCCTCAGCGATTTTCGGGTTCTTTATAAACCATTTGGAGAAATTCAAAGGCAAGGAGTTAATATTAGTAACCGTTAATGTTTGGAGAATGAAATGAGATCGATAATTGTCGAAGAAAAGAAACAAGTCAATCTCAAATATGGACTGCTAGAGATTTGAATACAAATTCCAGCATCATGTACATGTATGGAAGTAGTTTAAGGTTACCGGACCCGTAGGGAGGAAGCTGAGCAAAGTTTACAAGACCCGTAATGGCTAATGAAATTCAGTATTTGTCCATTTTATCGACACGTAACAAGAGTGCAACAGGTTTTCAGCTCTCCCTTTTTCCACAGAGAACAGAACATCGAATTTGGACCCAGCATCACTGGAGAACTGCTGTCTTCATGTATGAATCCCGTTTCAGCCTAGACACTGATTATCGAAGTGCTTTCATTTAGCGACAGCTAGCTATCCGCTAACATTCGAGAATGAGCCTAATTTGAAAACCGAGATTTGATGTCTTGAGTAGGCAGAATAGAAGCACAAAGGTTCGTGTCTAAGACAGAGGCTGCGTGACTGCTCGAAGACATAAGAACTTTTTGAGTCATATGACTTTTTTTTTCAAGGGTGCAGTAACCTCAGTTAATTTTATGGACGACAATATGTACCCACTTAGGGCTAATCTGGTAGATAATTTCTTGAAAAATAAACATGTTAACTTTATGATAGACAGCCAGATCTCTATACTTCAGTCCTATAGAATATGTCTAGGATACTCTTGAGGAGAAAATCGTAGCGTGTCTTTCCTTCCCAGAACCTGTAAATAGACCTGCTGCAGGAATCGGACAGATTGCGACAAGGACTCAGAAACTGCTTCATTTCCAGTAGAAGATCATCTCACGAGAACCTTTAACAACCTGTACAAGTTTTAAAGAGTATCATCCTCCTATTGCCCTCCTTTTTTATTCAATTTTTAAAACCCTGTTTTAGACCTTCTTGAGCCAATGAGCTTTCGAATCACCATTAAGGTATATCATGAGAGGCTTATGGCATTATTCTCTTTAACTTGGAATATAAGTAAATTTGAAATCATTTACTCGGGACTTCTCAAAGACGTCTATATTTAACTCGACACGAAGAGTAAAAGTTACTAATTTCTTTAGAATTACAATTTGATTGCTTTCGAAATATATATATAGAAGATTCGGAGAAAATTCGCATAACGTGACTTGGTAAGAATATTTATCTGAAATTTAGTAATATATGTATCTGTAAAAAACGGCTAAAAGTTTTGGTATTCTAAGTCATTAACTTTTGCAAATTTTTCCAACAGAATAAGAGATATTTTGTAAGTAAAATGCATCATCAGAGTGTATTATGAATGTATCTTAAATAATACATTTTACTTAATAACCCGTAGCTTGTGTAATAATTCTAAAAAAGTGTAATAGGTCTAAACGTATATCCACAATACTGAGTTTCTAGAGGTAAGAGTTAACTGCACTCAGGCTAAAAGGAGAAATTCATTTGTTCAAACGTACATTACGATCCAGTTGTTAAAATTTATGAGATTCAGTTAAATTAGTTCAAGAAATGTGGACTTGATAAAACTATGAAGTGATTCTTTACAAGAAAAAAAAACATGTTTGGTTCTCTTAAACATTTCCATTCATAACTTAAAAGTTTGCCGCCCTGTCAAATTCAATTCTCACAAGATTTCAACATCAGGTGCCTTATGAAAAAAAAGATAAATGCATTTTTCGCTCATCTACGTCAAGCTGAATGACTACAAGTCCATCATATTGCAAAGTGGATAAATATATTCAGCACACAAGGTAACTTCAAAACCCATTATTTTAAATATTTCCTTTTATCATATATTTCGCTCAGGTAAATATGTTTCTCCAGGATTTAGTAGACCTAAAAAAATTCTAGCTAAACTTAAATTTTTCTATCTTAGTTTAAATAGGTAATGTCAGTACCTTTTTTTAGCACTGCAATTATTTTTCATAAAATAGCATGTTCTTTTCTAAGCTATCGAAGAATTGAATGACGTCACTTTTGTTCGAAAACTTATAAATATAATTAATTACATATACTTACGATTCAATTTCCGAAGCAACTAAAAACTGCCTTCTTGTGATATGGTTTCTCTGAATAATCACATTCCTAATATATAATACGTAAGATAATTTTTTAATACACTTTTAAACATTATGTTTGTTTCCAACGAATATAAAAGACATAATATGCATTTGTAATTAAAATCTTGATTTTTTAATTATCATTTTAAGCTGTTAAAACAATGCTCCTCGTATAAAATTTGAAAACCAAGTCATAAAAAATGTGGAATTCTAGTTTGAAGCCATAAACAGTTTAAAACCAAATTGAAAAAATAAGAACAACATTTTCCGTGGCATCACGTATGTTACCTTAAGTTTACCCTTTCACAAATCTTCTTCCGGAATATTGGCAATATAATGGTGACAAATTTCCTCATTTAATTGTAAAAAAGTTATTGTTGCGTGTGTATGGATTCGTAATAGATTGAATGCGCCCAGGTTTGATGCTAGATTATTAAAATTTGTTTTATCAAAAGAAACATTTCAGAGTTCTGGAATTTTCCATACAAAAACTCACGCAGGTATTCCCAGTATCACAAAGTATAATCAGTAGTTACACTTCAAACTACTAAGATCGTTAAGCACAACGAATTGCAAAGCGCTCCTAAAGAGAAAGATAACCCGGAGACACCTCACTACTTTGAACCCACTTTGAACTAAAAACACGCAAAAACAACAGCTAAGAGCAGATGCTCTCTCCGGCCTTATACAAGTTCCACACGGTCGCTGTGATATTTCTAGTACTTCCAGAAATCACTGAAAAGCTTATGAGGACCGAATTACGGTTACAGCTACACAGAGCATCAATTACTACATCTATTACGGTAATAGAGGGACAGGATCAAAGTGCCGGCAAATTGTCGCCGTTTGGCGACTTTTGGCGATTTCTCTCCAAATTTGGCGACAAAACCTTCGTGTTTAGCGATATCTCGCCAAATTACCGAGATACCTATTTCTCAATGTTAAATGTATTTTCCCCTTTTCTTACTTTTACATAGCCTGCCTCTCTAAATATTGTTATGTTACATTTCACAAAAAACAATTGCTCATATAATTGTTCTAAAATCATATATCTCTGTACAAAATTTGTAACATTATTTTATTTTAAGCAAAGCGCAAATTGCGCCCAATGTACTTGAAAGTTGTTTCTTTCAAAAAATACCACTCTTCATTTCAAACAATGTGCTGATATTGCTTGTTTAGCTTATAAAATATTATATATTTATATATAGCACTGCAGCAAAACATATTAACTTAAGTATTATTATAGGTAATTGTGGGTTTTATATTTGAAATCTTTGATTCAATGTTTCCATTATTTTCATAACTCTGAAGCATGACTTTGTATATTAACGAAAGGAATGGCTTTTAAAATGGAGTATTAGATCAAATTCGCTGAAACAACCTTGTATTTGGCGTACATTTACTAAAAACACTCAATCGATTTCGAGGGCAGCTACAGGTCCCTCCTCATCAGGAGAACAAAATATCTAGAAAGGGAAGGAAACCTCAGTAACGGCTTTTTATACTCTCGGGTAGAACCACGCGCGAGAAGGCAACGCCATCTATCGGCATTAATAATCATCAAGAATTATGTTAATAGAATTTTAAAAACGCTAGGAAGGAATGGATTAAATTTAAAATCGTTCACTAAACTTGCTAAATCTTTGTGAATATGAAAAGCCTCAAGAAAATCCAATTCACCAACGGAAGAAGCTTTTTGGATAATTTTTGCAGATCCAAAGTCAAAATTATGATTAAATTTCCAACTACGATACGCTACTGAAGACTTGTTAATTTCGCCCTTTCGGACATAAGATTAATGTTCCTTGATACGAAACTTTAATGCTCTTTTTGTTTGGCCAATATATCTCAAGCCACACTGACACGATATACTATGAATTCCCCAAGAGTTAAAGTCAGAAACAGAATCTTTTAGAGTCGAACCGTTAATTTTATTGATAGGGGAAAAACTGACCTGAAAATTGAATTTGTGGAGAATCCGTGCAACTTTATAACTAACAGAAGGATAAAATGTAAGCACGACAAAGTCATTAATATTATTTCTAACAGTGGAATGTCTTCTATGATGGGAATCTGAAAACTTTTTAACAGCTTTATCGATGATCACGGGAGAAAATCCTCGATGAATAGCAACTGCTTTTAAATAATTAAGTTCATTGGCAAGCAAGAATTCTGTGGAACAAACTTTGAGCTCGCGAAATACATAATAGCAAAAAGAAGCCATTTTTTGCTTAACAGGGTGGCATGACTTAGCATGAGGTGGTAAACAAACTGCAAAGGGTTTCCGGTACACAGTAGTGCTAAAATAAATTTCATTGCGGATTATAAGTATATCAAGGAAGGCGAGGGAATTGTTGGATTCAATTTCAAGAGTGAATTGGATGGCTGGATCAATTGAATTTATAATAGATAAAATCTCGGATAAATCGTCTTTATTACCATCAAATAGTGCGAAAGTGTCATCTACATAACGAATGCAGAGACGAAAAGATAGTTTATCAAATAATTTTACCTCAAAATAGTGCATATAAATGTCAGCAAGTACAAGACTGAGAGGAATACCCATAGCTAATCCTTCAATTTGGCGATAATATTCATTTTGGAAAACAAAGTGGGTTTGACTGCGAGAGACTTTAGTAAGCGAAACTAACTCATCAATTTCAGTATATGTGAAATGGAATTCCCTAAGCCTAGTTTCAAGACATTTTAGTGCTCCTTCGACTGGAACATTAATAAACAGTGATTTAACATCAAATGAAACCATAATGGACCGCAGTGGAGAAATACCTTTAAGTTTATCGATGACTTCAGAAGAATTTTTTGCAGTGTGAGTATTGTTAGCAAGTAAAGGAGAAAATCTGGAAACTAAATATTTGGCCAAAGGATATGATGCTGTACCTATGTTGGAAACAGTTGGTCGAAAAGGAATCCCAGTTTTGTGGAACTTAGGGAGAGCGTAAATTCTAGCACAGTTAGCAATAGGTGGAATAAGTGATTTCTTCAACTGTGTTGGGAGTATGTGAGAAGATATAATAGTTGTTTTAACTTTTGTGAGGTCCGAAGTTGAAGGATCTTTAGGGATAGAACAGTATGGGCCTTCATTTATCAGTTTAGAGACTCCAGCAATATATGTGGGTTTGTCCATAACAACGATCTGTCCACCCTTATCAGCTTTAGAAATAATAATATTAGTATCAGAATGAATTTTACGTAATGAATTTTGCGTAAGATCTCCCTTTTTTTTGGTAAGATTCAAACCCAAAGATTTGTTATTAAAATTAACGTTATGAGTAATTAGGTGGCGGATTGTATCCTTCTGCGTTTCTGAAATTTTGGAGAATTTAAAAACTTTTTCAATAGGGACGATGATTTGAGGAACTGAAGGTTTAGGTGTCTTTGAAAAGTATAAGTTATATTTTAATACTTTTAACTGATCCTCCGAAAGATTCTTGTTGGAGATATTAACGATGGTGTGAGCGTTTACAGTAGGAAGATTAACTAGATGGGTGGGACTAACCGACTGGTGTGTGAGCTTGAGAAATTTAGAAATAAGCACATTTTTATGCCGTTGACAAACGGTACCGGTTCTAGACCAAGATGCATGATCAAATGAGGAAAAATTTACAGTTGAATTAGCAATTTTTAAATGGAGGTAATATATTGATATGCCTATTGAGATGTTGAAATGTTATCTCCAAAGATTTCTATATATGCATACCTTACATTAAAAATATTATTTACACATGACTTGTTTTTATCGTGGTCCATCTCATAGTTTCATAGTTACTGCAAAATCCTGTTTATAAATTCTGAAATAGTTATAATTCTCAATTGAAGATTTTAAAAATTATTTTGGCTTTATAAGTTTATTTAATCGTAAGCATTTGATTTATTGTAACTTCTATCACGCACTGGTTGTGTTGGGAATATTGTCGTTGTTTACATCAAGAAAATGACCGAAATTGGCATTACTTGTGGAAATGATTCGCTCTTCTACGACAACTACATCATTGATCTACAAAAACTATTTAAATTTACAACGTTTTGATTATTTTGCTAAGAAAATTACGTGGAAGAGTATTATTCTCAATGATATTGTTTCCAGGGTTGTAAAGCTTGTGTGAAACAACAGAAAATATCATCGAAACTCTGTTGATTCTTTTCTGGAACCCTTTTTTGGTTGCGATATAAATGTGCACTGAAGAATTAGGCCTACCGTTTGATTTAAACTGGTTAAGTAAAGTTCAGTTAAGCAGCGTTTTATTGCGTATGTGAGTATATATAAACAGGATTTCAGCAGCCATTTATTGTGAGTTTGTATATATAAATTGTAGATAAGTTTCGGATTAAGCAATCTAAACAGTGGTGATTTTGCTGATATTGAGGAGGCAATTCCAATTCAAATTACTAAATGGAAGTCTTAAATTTAGAAATAAATTGCATCACATTTTATAAAAATAATTAATTCAAAGCTTTAAAATTTATAATGCTAACGTCAAAATTTGTCAGTTTTCAATTAATGGAAGTGAAGTATTTTAGCATTCATAACTTTAACATCTTTACGAAAACCTAAAGCCCATGTTTTACGTTTTTTAATTAGAAACCTTAGCTACTCAGATTCTGGTATTTTCTAGCTTCCGTAGGTTTCTTTTTATCTCAAATGCGTTCTATTAGTTTGAGCAGGATCCACTTTCGTAACATTGTTCACTCGCCTTTGTAAAGATCCATTGTCCTTTCCGAATTATCTGCCGACTAGACGTAGAAATTCCGGCATCAAGGTTTAGTGAACCGTCGTTGAAATTTCCGGACATCTGATGCATTACAATGAGCAGCGCATATTTTAGCTTGGCAATTGTTACCCAGCTGGCTTTAACGGAAAGAGCATAATTTCGAAGAATTTGTACTAAAGGGCCCTTTAGTAGTGAATTTGGTACAAAACTGATTAGAAAAATAATTGTAACTCAGATTCTTGTTAAATTTGGCTGTTCGGATGTAAACGCAGCACTCGCTCAATATCCTTCCCGAAAGCGTTCCTGATGGTTAGGCAAATTAGCTGAAAAAAGCAGGAAATCGCCTGTACGGCAATTATGAGCCCAAAAGGAGCGTTAGCCCAGAAGGGCTATTATTTTCGAAACGGCATTTTGCTGCATATCACCACTTTTTAAATTGTTGCTACCAAATATTATTGCCCTGCATTATATTTAAATAGATTAAATAATGACGAATCTGCATGAATGCAGGTATGCTTTTGCTTTGTGAAAAAACGACGGTACCGTCGAGGTACGAACCCTAAACTTTTGAATAACGTCGTCCTTCACCCGAATATAGACACCTGGAAGCGCGAATTTTGACTTTCGAATTTGTTTTATTGTCTGTTCCATATCTTGTAAAACTTTAACGAATTTTTTATCAACCCTCAACGATTTCAAAACGCGCAATGGTAATACCGTATAGAAAAAAAAAAGAATTTTTATCTCCAGCGAATGAGACTGTCTATTGTGAATTCTAAAGCTATGCAGTTTTCAAATACTATATATCTAAAGGTATGCAGCCCAAATACTAATGTATGTGTAAATGAAAAGAAAACCGCCTTTTTGGCCGTGATTAAAAATCTGTAAGATTTAAGTTTTTTTTTTTTTTTTCCCCGTCTTAAAATTTAGGTCAATGTACTTAAAAAGAGATTAAAAAAAGTATAAATATAATTTGCGTTCTCTTTTGATTCTCGTAAGAATCTAAAAATAAGCATTGTTGCTGCTTTTTCAATAATTTCTATATTCTAGGATAGGTGACCTAAATTGTTGAAATATCATAAGATTCCATTTTTTCATATACAAGTTTAATACGAATAAAACTACTTTATAGTATATACTAGAACGAAATGCAATTAAAAAAAACAGTTGTTCTTTTTTGGAATTGTGAAACATCCTTATTATTTTATGAGCATGAGATTAAGAATAAAGCAAAATAATATTACAATGTTATATGTGGAAAAAGAAATTGCTGAGCTTTATTTCCATTTTTCTATGAATATATACAACTCTATAGATTTTTAATCTTATAAATAAATACCCTTGTTGTCGATGGATTAAAGATCCCCTTTGATATATTTTTGGGGTTTGGTTTGTTTAATTATGGCAAACCGTTCGAGGGCTATCACCCTAAAGGGAGGGATGCTGTCGTGGAGAACTTTCCAAGGAAATTTGGTTCAACTCCTCGTTACACATGGTGAAAACCGCTAAAGCAACCATCCAACTAGCCTGTTCCTCGGGATTCGAGCCCCAGACTGAACTGTCAGTGTTCAGTGACTTTACCGTTTGGCCGCTGGGAGACTATATAATGTTTCTTGGTAAGACTACAACATGCAACGGATTTTTGTTTTTCTCTTGCGATGAGCTGCAGCGGGTTACGTGGATTCGTTTGTTATGTCTTTGTTTTTTCAGGCATTATTCTGGACAATCCACAAATCGAAACTTTTACATAACTCTTTCAGCATTCTATTCAAAATTAACTACCATCAGCTAAAAATGTTATTTGCGATGATTTTATTTCTTCCGAAATATATTGCTCGTATTTCCAAGCCAATCCCTCTCTTCATATTTCTTTTTTCTTTTCCAAATTTTCAACGCTTGCTTTTCAAATTCCACGTTACATCAGATATTGGCTCGTGAGTTGGTTGGGAAACTATTTCTGGATATATATATTTTGCATTTTAAGATATATTTCATGTTGTAAATCTTTTCCTCCCAAGGACATGGGCATTACACAGGGCGAATATATATATATATATATATGATTTGAACTTAAAAAATATTGCATGTGGAATAGCCTTTTTTTCACATAAAGGCTACAGGGAATTGCACTAGTTTAATTATTGTTTGCGAAATTTCTCTGCCAAATGTGTTATACTACGACAATTCTTCCCTAAAATGAATTTGTTACGTGCAAAAACCATTTATCATGAATTAATTAACTGATTGCATTTCCAATTTTAATTACATTATTAATTCGTTAACATGATTTTCCTAGTAAGTTATGCTGCATATTTTGTCCTGAAAATGCACCCTTTATCTTACACTCAATCCGTCCATGTTTATAAAGTAGGGAAAACAGGATAGTTATTGAATTAAAAAAAGTAGTGCGCAGAAGTCGACATTCATTTTTCAATAAAACGTTTACAACACTGTTCATGTTTACAATAATTCAGCTTCGCTTATTAATATATATTAAAAGAAAGATTTTATTTAACGTCGTACCAGCAGCGAAATACTCTTTGCTTTTCGGTAATTTCAATAAAAGGGATGATCAATGCATTAAGTGAAATAGCGATTCTTTGTCTTTGAAGTAAAAAAAATATTCTCATTAGACTCAGAGATCTTGTTTCAAACCTGAAACTTGACTGGAGAAAAAGAACGGAGACTGTTCTTTTCCTTATCTAATTGCAAAAGAACTTGAGCTGGGTTTCATCCTTATTGAGCTTGCTTGTTTGATGTTGATCCTTAACTTCCTTGTCTTCATTTAATCGCGAGTTCTGTCTAATTCTTATTTTATTGTGCTCGATATCTGTAAATTTCGTAGCTTTTTTATCCCCAGATCTGCATTTAATTCCTTAATTATGCGTCTATGGAATTTTTCAAATAATTAAATGATGGTTTCCCTGTTTTTCTCCAAGACTGCATTGGAAAGAATGCAGTATATAATAATCATTGCTGTGCTAATGCATTTACATTCTGCATGAATAAACAACATACGCTCTAAATTTGATTACTGGTGAATGAATACTAAAGGTATAAAAATAATTCAAAGGTTACTGAAACATACTTACAACAACAGTATCAAGATCAACGGTATCAGGTGCAGTTGATCTGTATTATTGTAGAACAGTTATTGTGAGCACAGTTCGGCACTCACTCATTACAGTTGATCTATAGATTAATCGATATTCCCCTCGAAAAGCAAAATAATCTCGACACCGGCACCCACATAAAAGTGTGACGAAAGGTAATTCGTTATTATATGGATTTCGTCACATTAGTTAGGTGCTTCTCTTCAGTAAACCTCTAAGAGAAGAGAATATAAGGAATTATCCTATCTCACTGATCTCTCTTTCGAGGTGTGTGTTGCTAGCACATCAAAAGAGCAATTGAAACTACGAATTTTTCAGTTGCTGGTTGCGACAGCATTATCTATTTTTCTGCAAAACAAAACACAAATAGTCCTAAAAAAACTTAATTGTTAAGAGATTTTAAATTTACTTTACAAGTTATTTTCTTCTTCCTTCCAGCATGTTTTCGTTATGTAATGCTAGCACACTCAGCCCGTATTCGAGAGGTCAAAGTTCGAGTTCTGGGCGAGAAAGTTGCTCATTTCTCGTGTCTACTGTTTAGAAATAACCTAATGATATCTACAGTGGTGTACGAGCTAAAAGGTGGTGGACAATAATTCGTGATCTCCAGGATTTGGCAACTGGGTCCCCTAATCCTCAGTTGCTATTTAAAAGGGGGAATTTTTTCTGTGCTTCCAGCATGCCTTCGTGGGGTAATTGTAGCACACTCGACACTTTGAGAGGTACAGGTTTCAGTCCCGGCGAGGGTATCGCTCATTTCTGACGACTCCTTTTTAAATAATATAATTTCTCTACAACGTTATTATTTGTTTAAAACCAATTTTATATGCTCTCAAAGTTGTCCAAATGGACACTTCAACAGCAAGAAACTCATTTCAAACACGATTTTGGGTAAGGCGCCGCCTTCAGAAATCTCGAAATAAATCGAGAAAATATCACTATGACTGCTGCAATTTTCTTTCTGGTGGAGAATCCATCCTCAAAATACCCACCGCATCACTTTATACTCTCCCAATCAGGTATGCGTACATTAAATAACAACTTTTGTTTTGCTCCGCTTTGCATACTCTTCAAGTCAAAATCTTTGTTTTTTTCTAAACCTATTTATCATTTTTTCTCGATCATTCATCTGTCTAACATTATCAACAATGAGCTTTTAATTTGAAGCATAAATTTCTCTTAACTTCTCTGACATTTTCTTTTTTCATATTCAAATAACCATAACAAACCTTTTATTTGTGCATATTGAACAAAATTAAGGAATTCTATGTTGTAGAAGTTTTAGACTTATTATTGCAATGCCTTACCAGCTTTTAATCTCTCTATAAATCACACACTCAAAGCCATAATGTATTTGATTTCGTCTTCTAATTTAAATCGTAAATTTATGTGCGTTCAACTTAATAAAATTTGACATGATACTAAGCATTCTTCGATTTGAAATTAAAAAAGCTAAGTATAAGAATGCCTGATTGTATTTAAAATTCTAAATTGCATTTACAATATATTTTTTAAACTGCATTTTACATTATTGCATTTTTCTTATATCGCGAGAATATCTCTTCAGTGTAACCCATAAGCTGTATACTTTCCGTTTCGTTAACTGCTTCCATTTCTTTATGCTAATCAATCTGCACATTTTAGATAGTTACAGTCTACATAATGATAGATAGGAGGTTCGGTAGTAAAGTTGCTGAATACTTTCATTTTTCCATCCCTATATATTCCTTTCAGCTGTATCCCTGCAGGTCTTGCATTTTTCAAACTGCAGTGGATTCACTTGTTTTAAGATTGAGTCCTAAGTTTGTCCAATTCGTTACAGCAGGGAAGCCATATGTTGTCATATCCATGGATTTCATTCGAGCTGTTAAATTAATTTACTTTTTGTTTTTTCAGGGTTTTGTCCGCTGCATAACGTTGCTGGTAAACAAGTATAAGATTAAATAACCAGTGTTAGAATTATGTGATCGAAAATTGTTCAACTTTCTGCGATAAGATAGGGCTTTTGCCCAAGAATTCAATGATCTCCTTCAATACGTAAAGCATAAAAATCTATACAACTATATTATTGGGTGAACTTTAACTAAAATCTGATTTAGTTAGTAGGTCAACCCAATAGTAAAATCTTTCATTTTAGCCGAATTAGTAATGAATGCGTTAACTTAATTAATTACAAACGAACAAAATATAGCAGAAGAAGATACTTCAGCCAACTTTGAAGCACCCGTCTGTATTTGCAATTTTGCACCTGTCTGTTGCAATTTTTTCTGAACTTTTACGGACTAAAGAGCTAATTTCTGCTTTTCGAAATTTCATTCTCAGTTTAGATTTTTGAATTTTTAATCTTCCTTTTACTTATTTATTTCTTCATTTATTATTTTAATTTATTTATTGTTTTTAATAATTTGTATCCATTTACAGTGTTATTGTACATTTGTATATCTTGTTAGTGTGTGAAAACCTCATGGTATTACTTGTGTAACCTCAAACTTACTTGTGTAAACCTCATGGTATAATTTGTGGAGCACGAACAATTAAAATCAGAGTTTACAAAAATAAATAAATAAATAAATAAATCTGAAAGCTTTCAGATTTTATGTTATGCCCAAAGGTTTTTTTTAACATTTTGTATGCTACCTTTGTTTATTAAGTATCATTTTTTCGCACTTCATACAACTCAATTTAGCAGAAATATAACAAAGTATTTAAGAACAGCATAACTTTAGAATTTCCAATAGACAGCCTCGCGAATGGAGATAAAATGTTATTTTCCGTAGAGTGTTGCCATTCCTCGCTTTGAAATCTTTGAATATGTTAATCAAAAATTCTTTAAAATTTTACAAAATAGGAAATAGGTAATAAAGCAAATTCAGAATTCGGGCGTCCAATTGCCAATATTCGACTGGAGGCTTACGTTATTCAAAATTTGGCGGATTTAGTTACCTTCGTTTTACACAGTGCGAGGAACATGCCTATTTTCATGTAGATTTTTGGTTATTTAATTTCTTTAAATATAACAGAGGGTCATATTATTCGGTGGCAACAATTTAAAGAGTGAAATGGACATTTATAGTAAAACAACGCAAAATGCAGTTTCGAAATTAATAGCACTAAGCTACCGCTTCTTCGGGCTAAAAAAAAAGCTTGCCCTTAAAGGTTTGTTAATGGTAGTCTATTTAAAACACTGTTTGCTAATTTCATGTAAAAAGTTTGCAAATAGCAAACTGTCAATAGAATAAAAGCACGATAATTTATAGAACTCAAATAAAATAGTTGTTATTCTTTATATATCGCACTTTAATTCCCTATATTTGGAAAAAATTGAGAATATTTATGTAAAGGGGAAGCAAACTGACAGAAGAAAGCCGATTGATTGTTAAATGCATGTGAAGAAAACATGCATGCATATAAATTGTGGATTCCGAAATATTTAATGCTTCACGTGAAAAATGCACTTTTGATCTGCTTTAATTCACTAAATAGTGCTCCTCGGAGATCGAAAATTTCTATTGATTTATTGCAGAAACTCGAATGATGAATTTTAATTACTACAAACAAATAGCTTGGTGCTGCAACTGGAGGAGCTCACTGTTCTTTTCTCTATGAGCAATTCCCTTATCAAAGGTTCAAACACAATTTCGTTGTTCCATTATCACTGCTGTTTCTTTTTAAATTCTGCATGTATTACGGCCTCCTGCAGATGTTTGAAATGTTGTAGTTTTGACAATAGCTCGCTCGAAATATTAAAATTCTTGGCATCTAACAATACTAATAGGAATTTTCATCGACAACTAGCTTTTCAAATGAGGGTTTATGACAATGCGTAGAATACTGCCGTTTCTGTGGGAAACGTTTGATGAGAAATCTCTTACGTTTATCAGGGTAAAGGAATTTCACAATGAAACGTACGTTTGCCTTATTATCGCAAACATTACTAAATACCACGATACATTTCTTTAATAACCTCATTCTAAAACATTTTGTTTTTAATATGAATAAATAAAAATGTTATTCAGTATCCTTTTTCTTACTAAAGTTTTTACTAAAATAATTAATATATTTCGTTTTACTAAACTAAGCAGAAATAAAAACATAGATACTTATCCGTTAAGGCCATAATACTTGACGTTCATTTTTCTTGGAGGGGGGTATATTTTCGGATATTTCCTCCGGCGCCGTTGTCGATTGTTTATTCTGGCTTCTTTTCTGTTGATTAGTATCTTTCTAACCATCCTCGCGCAACTATACTTTTCATCTTTTCTTTTCGCTTTCTTTTTAGCTTAAAGAGCATTAGCTCAGCAGGGCTATTAATTTAGTGTTGGCATTTTGTGGCGTTTCATTTAGTAAATTGTTGCCACCAAATATTAGAGTCCTGCATTATATTTAAAGAAATTAAATCATGAAGAATATGCATGAAAGTATGTATGTTTCTCACATTGTGAAAAAACAACGGTATCTAGAGACATAAAATTTTGAAGCAGTCCTGCACTCTAATATGGACATCTGGAAGCCCAAATTTGGAATGCGGAATTAGGTTTATTATCTATTTCATATTTTCCAAAACTTTAACAAATTTTTAATTAACAAACTCGATGATTTCAAAAAGAGCAATGGCAACACTGTACCAAAAAAAAGAAAAGAAAAGAAAAACTTTTTTTATCTCCAGCGCGCGAGACTGTGCATCGGAGATTCTAAAGCTATGCTCTTTAAATATTTTGTGATATTGCCGTTGAACTAAATTTTATGACTTAAATGCGAAAAACTTGGTATTTAATAAATGAAGGTAACACATTAAACGTTAAATATTCCTCTTTGGACGTAATATAAAATCTGAAAGCTTTACGTTTTTAATTTATAACAGAACCTTTCTTCGGGGCAAAAAAATCATTATGAGATATAATTCATTTAAAATGCTATATATAAATATAGCTTTCCTTGCTCAGATCTAAAATGTTATAACCAGGAAAAGAAACTGAAAGCATCAAACAGATTGCTTGTTTTAGTGAAGTATGATAGTATATACAATGAAGTAGGGTGCTATATATATATATAGTATCATATATAACTAATATATAAATAATTGTATATAAGCAAAAAATGAAATTCCGTTTTTAATTATCCATTTTCGTTCCTTTGTTCTAAAATATAGGTATTTTATTAGAATTTTTTTAATTATTTTGATCTCTTGAAAATAATTATTGTTTATAGCTTTTATCATAGTCAAAAGATTCTTTCTTGTGTTTGCATTGCCACACTTACTCCTCAGGTTTCCAATCTCGTACATAACAATAATGATTCTTCGACGTTTACTCAAAGAATGGAGAGGAAGTTTGGATCGTGATCGTATTAACGCCTCGTCTCTGGATATGAGCGTAAATATTTAATAGAATCTGCTGGTCAAATTAGCTGCATATCTAGGTCAGTCTCCTGATCGATCTATGCTTGGGCGATTTTTTTATTTGATATGCAAAGTCCCAGATGGCCTATATGTGTTACTATTTCATTGTACAAACATGAATTTTGTAAGCTGACTTTTGTCAATTCGGTTCCATTGTAGAGAAGATATTTTATCTTTAGTGATATTTGTCGTCGATTTGAATTATTCATGGTATCATTTTTCCTCTCTATGCACATGGTAAATAAAATCTGTCTCCTGCTAGAGAATTAATGATTTAGTTCTCTGGTTCTCTGAGTTAACCAGGATAAGTATGATCAATAAAATAATAAAAAAAACTGATGTGGACACCACATGACTTCCTTGCACGGCATATTTAATTGTACATCTTTTTCGCTACACTTCATTTAAACTTATTTCCCCGAGTTATTCTAGACTATATATTGATCCTTCAAAGAAAATTGGAAATGGGATCACAAAGTGCAAATTTTGAAATTAAATACACCGGTCAATTTTTGTAGCATGGGAGTCAAACTTCTTGGAATTTTAGTTTCTCATAATTATTACAAAACTTTCCCAAAAGGTTAGACTGGTGCGCTGTTGCGTAAATTTGCATGAAATAGCTAAACCCAGATATGAAATTAAAGGTAAAATACAAGGAAGACCGACCTATCAGCTGCCGAGCGGTAGAATTGGTAGTTCCGAACTGAGTTCGTTTCCAGGGAGACGGCTGGCTGCATGCATGTTTTCGTGGTTTTCCCAATGTGTAACATGTACAAGACTCATCCCTCCCCTTAGGCAGACAGCCCTAACTAAGCAGACAGTCATAATAAATTTAAGTAAACCAAATTAGGAACACTAAGTAATAGAATTAGTTTTGTGGATTGTCTTTCACAAAAGCAGATAATATTTTCCGCCATATCTAGTGATTTTAAACACAGTTAGTATTTAAATAACAGTATTTTTAAAGGATTTTGTTGTAATCAGTACAATGAAACGCGAAGTCAATAGAAAGCTCTCGCGCATATGCATACAAGAAAAAATAAGGATGCCGTTACACTTGGTAGATATATTGGCAAGTTTGGAGAGGGGCGTAGTTTGTAATATCTTGCCAAGTGTTTGGAACTGATAACAGTGTTGTTTCATGATCTTCGAAAGCCTTCCAGACGGCATGATGCAGCTGTAAGAAAGGAAGTTTATTGTCAGCCAAGAAAAGAGATGGCTACTGATGGCCCACATACCGCACTGCAGGAAAATAAAGATTAAAACAGATAGAGGGCCACATTGCTCAGTAGGTGCATATGGGAACCGGACGGCAGATGTCCTGGTTTACTGTGACCAAACGACTTCTTAAAGGTGGCTTATTCGTTCGCAGTTCTAGAACTCTGAATGCTATTGACAGCAGCCCATCGGCGGCAATGTTGTGTACGAACACAGATAGTGAAGAGAACGCAAAAACTGGACATATCATCAATGAAATCACGTCCTGTTTACAGATGACTAGCGTATCAGCGATTTTCGGGGCCAGTTGATGTAAAGAGAGGTAGGGACATACTTTCATCTCAGTAAGGAAAACAGGAGTTAATGTGGTCCTGGCCACGTTGTATGAAGATACATTATGATGAAAGGATGGAGGCAGCTCAATACTTTCGACGGCTATTCACATACCGAACAACGTTACTCTAATGAAGTTATCTTCCCCTAGATGTATCTTTTCCGGATAATTGGTCATTGGTCCCAACTTTCATTTTATGGATGACTATGAACAACCACTTAAGACTTATGCTGTTTAAGCTCCTGCAAAGTGAAAATAAGCACAAGATGGATTGTTCGGTGTGGTGCCCTGATTTAAATGCAATTGAACATCTGTAGGATACTTTGTGATCAGTACACTGCGTTTGGCCTGGCGGCATGATCTAACTCTTCGAAGAACACCAGACAGTCGAAACAACCCGATCTCGTAGCTCAAAAACATGTTAAGTAATCGGGTGTTAGCTAATCTGCTATCAACTGGCGGTGGAACGTAAACATTGCAATCAGGAAGGTAATGTTCTTTACTAAGGCTCTTTGGTTTGCTGCTTATCCTCTTGAACAGACAGTTTTTTGTACCAACGCCATTCTGTCAATAAAGTCTTTTCCAGCACGTTTCTTACAGTATATGCCCTGATAATTTTTTCATTACTATATTTTATTTTTCCTTTATGTATAGCATTGTGTTTCCCTAGTCCTCATGGCTGAGGGTAAAGGCATACAGACGAAAACTAACAAAAACTGTATTTTGGCGAATCAGCAATATTTATTTTCACACATATCAAATTGTTTTGGTGAACATTTATCCAATCATAGTTAAATATTATAATTTTTATCCACACTGATTTTAAAAGTACGACGTAAGCATTTTATCCAGTGAAGCATAAGCAGCGCGGAGATGTTGGCAGGGCAGAAGTTAAGAAAAGGAGTGACGTAGTTGTTTGCAAAGCAGTATTTATACTAAATTAGATGCATAAGTACAACTAATCTATGATTAGTTAATTTTAGGTTCTAGTTCCATTTTTCAAGCAGCGTTATGTAGCATGAAAGATCACAAATTTCGGAGAACAGGTGAATTTAGAACGTGAAGACCAAGTTTAGAATGGTCAATTTTGAAGTTATCAATTATTTGGATGCATAGCCATCGTATTTTATTATATTTTCCACTCACACACATATATACATATATATGAATATGTGTGTAAAATATAAAAAAATTCGATGGCTTTGATTTACGCGAACAGGCAACTTCTAATTAACTTTCCGCAATTTCAGGATCTTTCCCCTAGGCCCGTACTTTCAAGAGCATTCTGGTATGTTATATAACTGCCACTATAAATACCATCGCTGCCATAAGACCCTTCGTTGCTCTGTTTCTTCTTCTTCCCTTTGTTAGAAATATTTATGACGTCAAAAGCCTTAATTTAAATTTATTTCTATATAAATCGTTATTAGATATGTAACCTGGAGATCTTTATCTAAAAGAAAAATTATCTGCCGATTAATTGAATATAGATATGAAGCTTTAAAATTAAATTCTTCTGTGTCGTCATTTTGCTGCATTCCACTCGACCAAACAAAGCCCAGATTCTGATGTGACCTGACTGTCAAGCTTTGACATTTCTGTGCCCATCTTCTAACTTATCACATATTTATAAACATATGTAATATGATAACATAATAAGCTGCAACGGATTAACTATAGTTATCTTGAGTTATAACTCTGGGGGTCTTTACTGCGTAGTTAGAAAGATAAAAAATTAATAGTGGGCATGTGCTATCACTTCTTGTATCCTCGCTAAGAGAAGGATACCAGTAGCAATACACATACGTGAAAACTTGGGTCAGGTTATCAAATAAAACGCTTCGTCTAGTTAAACTGGTCTTGTTAATGCAGATTGGAAAATTGTAAGGTAGTTTTTCCTCTCTTCTCTTCTCCGTGCTTAGGGGGGAAGTATGCAACAAATTTTGAAACAAAAAACACTAGGAAGAAGGAAATGGTAAGTTAGGAAACGAGGCAGACTGGGAAATGTCAAATTCAGTAATAAAATTGTCTTAACTGGCGTTTAAGCTCTTGCTGAGGTTAAACGTTCATAATCGGGTTGAAATATTAAGAAGTCTTAATGCATGATCGATCTGGAAAATAAAATTTTCTTAATTTTGAATAGCAACATGTATTTCATTATTTCTAACAGTTAATTTAAATTCGCTTGCTATATTAAAAGGTCTGAGTCTGGTAGAATGGACAATTTCTGATTTCTTTTTAGCAAGAGGATTTGATTTATCTATTTCAAAGGTAACTTCAGAATATTGTTTTAAAATTTTGTTAGGATACTGAAATTCTTCGTGCATTACTAAACCGCCAAGTTTAAAATCACTTGCTTTAAAATGGGTTTCATACATATTTTTATTTACTCTATGATAATCATTATTATTATTTACATGTTCTGCCCTAAAGGATTCCCCCCCGGGGGTTGACTCAGGAGAATTCCTGGGAAGTACTGGCTAGGATCTGTACTTAGACAGTCTCAACCACGGGGGTAAAATATCAGGTACTATTGTACCTTTTTCTTCACAGGACTAGAACCCGGGTATTGTACCCAGGTTGGGATCAGGCTCGGCAGGGACCGTACTGGTACTGTCTTGTCCGCTCCCTCGGCTCTGGTGGAGCTATATTAAAACAGACAATGGGGAGAGCGTGGGACTATGCCTGTTAACCTAAGGTATGCATCAGGCGTCCCCGCCTTCCGTAAAGTGCCCTAAAGGATTGCACTATAATAATCATTATTAGTATTTACATGTTCTGCCCTAAAGGATTACACTATGATAATCATTATTAGTATTTACATGTTCTGCTCTATACGGAAGGGGGATGCCATCGTGGAGGATCTTTTTAAAGGAAACTGGTTCGTATTACGTGGGGAAAACCACGAAAACGCCTATGCAGCCAGCCAGTTCACGGTATTCGAACTTCGGACCGAACTACCAGTATTCAGTGATCATTACCGCTCAGCCACAGGTGGGCCACACTTTGACAATCCTGAAACCTTTCCTGAGCAATTATTCTACCTTCTTCAATTGGTGGGTATACGTTTTGATTTTTAAGTAAGGGATCATAAGGTAATTTACCGCACATTAAATAAGATGGTGGAAATTTAGTTAAAGAATATGGTATGTAATTGTATTCTTCAGTAATTTGGGGTAATAATTTTGTCCATGTAATACTACCTTGGTAAAAATTTAATTTATATTTTAATCAATGTATAATGATTTGATAATTTCTTTCAACTTTACCATTAGTTTGAGGTCTATTAACAGTAGTTAATAATTGTGCAAAACTATTATTTCTTAAATAGTGCTTAAATTTTGAAGAAGTAAATTCCTGCCAAATTTGTCGGCAATTGTTGCTAACTTTTAAAACGTGTTATCTTCAATTCTGCTGGAAAAAATAACAAATTATTGATATGCACAAACACATATATAATATTTCTTAAAATTATATATGTATGGAAAAAAGCACAAATATGTGCACAAATTTGCAATGCAAAATTACCTAGAAATATATATACTTCTTTTATTCAAAAATTTTCATTATTTCACTATAAAAAAATTGTGCATTGTAAGACACCTTAACGAGCTTTTAAAGTAAATTGCTTTGCGAAATGTCGCGAAGTTAAGAAATAATTTTCTCGCCTTTGTTCCGTCTTAAAAGAATTAATAATCACTCCAGTAATTTCCATTATTATTAAATGTATGTTTTTGATTAAAGATTACATTTTAAAGATCGGAGAAAATAGTTAAAAATAGAATCCGTTATTGAAGCATAAAAGTTTTACTTAAAAGTAGTACTTCATTCTTTCCATAAGTACATAAATATTGCCATTTTTATTTTTCAAGAAGCCCATTTAATGGAAAATACAACAAAGTTTGAACTCGTGAATTTTTAAACAGCTTCCAGAAGGCATAAGGAAAGCGTTAAGATTTCTAAAATTTTGTCCGCATCGCATAAATTTTGATTAATAATCAAGATAATGACATAATATTATGTGGTTCATGCTAAAGTTTCCTTTTTATTTAGAAGCTCTAATTTCCATACATTAACGTATAACGATGACTTCGCACTGAAACTCATTTAGTGAATTTTGAACAAAAAAAAAGCAAAATAAATGAAATCGCTCTCTTTCTAGTGACCACCGCTTCCCTTGGTAACGTAAATGAATAACAAATTAAAAAGTATGGGTTATAAAAGCTTAAGTCTCAAGGCCATATTTTATTCCTTATTATGTAAAGTTTCGAGTTTAAATATCCAATTTATTTTTCTCACTCTTACTATAAATATTTCCTTTGCTATAGCCGAACTAGGCAAATTTGTTTTTCAGCATCGTAAACAGCTGCTTTCTAAAGATTAAACGAATGTTTATTTTGAAAACAACAGCTGGGATGCCCTCGGATAAGAAAGAAAGAGTAGGATTTTGTTCATGGCCATACATTGTTTTTAATATCAGGCATCATAATTTAAACATAAACGTAAATATTTTATGAAAATCTGTAATTTCTAAACACAGGAGGATATTAAAATGTTTCAAATATTTATGCGTCGTCGTTGGATTAATGGAAAGTTGGGAATTAAATTTGAAGCTTTGTTTGGGCGCAACGGAGATTGAAGGTGTGGACCACCATTAACATCTTCTCTTTTGAAAGGATTAAAAGTCCACAATAACAATGTGGACTAATCATAATTCGGAAATGCGGGATTAACGTTTAAATAATCTATTTTATATTTATGCTACATTATTGCATTTTAGGAACTGGCTTTCCTTTCTCAAGCAGTATCATGTTTGTATGTAACTGTGTACCTGTCTTTATCATCCACTAGTTGCTCTTGGTAAGACCGCTGAACACTGGTAATTGAACACGTGTTCAAAAGTTTGCTGAAGGGACTTTCTGCTTGAGAATTTACGAAGTCTCCTCTTGTGACTATTCTCCCCTATTCACCTAAATAACTCCTTACTTCTCTTTTTTCTTTAAAGAAATAACTCAATGCTCTTTAAAAGTTCATCTTTCCCATACATATTTAAATATAATTGCAGACTACTTAACGCGAACACGTAATAAATATTTAAGTAAATAATAAAATGTTCATATTGCTATCATCGAGATTAAAAGAGGTTTATTCTAAGGATGTATAGAATTCTAATTTCTCTTTACAAATTTAGCAATAATATCTTTACATTGTGTTACACAAATTGCACCTCTCTTTTCATTTCATTTCGTTTTCTTATCCATAGTAATATAATAGGGATTGTGACCAAAAATGCTTCTCCGGAATTCATTATGTTATAACTTTAAATTTAGGAAAAATATAAGTTAATTTTTTTTTGCCAGAAATGGCATAATGGTTAGTGCCGATGTCTGAAGGGTCCGGATTCGAATCCCAGTAAATGAATGCATGTTTTTAACCCTATAGTATCTGAGCAGCAAGGAGGCACTTAAAGTACACAATAAGATGAAGACCTTTCAAGACGTTGCTGGTAGTACCAGTACGGCGGAGATCCTTAGACCGCCCCCGAGTTGTTCTTTGTAGGAAATCCAAACTAGAACGGAAGCTGATCAGTTAACTACACAGTCAAGTCACATTAATGAGACCATCTGTCAAAAGCCAGAATAACCACCTTTCGCAGAGCGGACTGCTGCGAGACGTGCAGGAAGAGAGTCACATAGGTCCCTGAAGGTGTTCTCTGGGATGTTGAGCCATGCCGACTCTAATGCCTTGGCCAGCTGCGCTAGATTACGCGGTTGAGGATCCATGGCGCGAACAACTCGATCGAGATGGTCCCACAGATGCTTGATTGGGTTTAAGTCAGGTGAGTTTGCTGGCCAGGGGAGGACGGTAAACTCATCCTGGTGCTCTTCGAACCACGCACGTACACTGGCAGCTGTATGGCACCTCGCATTGTCCTGCTGGAAGATGCCATCATCCTGAGGAAAAACAATGCGCATGTAGGGGTGAACATGGTCCGCAAGGACAGATGCGTACTTGTATTGATCCATTGTGCCTTCCACAATGATCAGTGAACCTAGAGAATGCCAGGAAAACATTCCCCAGACCATAATGCTCCCGCCTCCAGCTTGGACCGTTCCGGCAATGGTTGCAGGGTGGTTCCTTTCAGAGGTTTCACGCCTTATACGCCAACGTCCATCTGTCCGATGGAGCATAAAACGCGATTCATCCGAAAACGCAACCTGTCGCCACTCAGTGGACGTCCAGCTGCTGTACTGGCGTGCAAATTCTAGCCTTCGCCGTCGATGAACAGCAGTCAGCATAGGTGCACGAACCAGGCGTCTGCTTCGGAGGCCCAGACGCAGCAATGTTCGCTGAATAGTACTTTGGGAGACACTTTTGGTAGCCCCTTGGTTCATTTTGGTGGTCAGTTGCTCAACGGTAGCCCGTCTATCTGCCCGAACGCATCTCCGCAACCGTCGTTCGCCTCTGTCATCTATGGCCCGTGGTGCACCACATTTGCCACGTCGCTGATTTTGGACAGTCCCATTTTGCCATGCACGGTACACTTTTACCACGGCGGCACGCGAACAGTTCACAAACTCAGCCGTTTCGGAAATGCTTCCACCCTTGGCCCGAAAGCCAATGATCATGCCCTTTTGGAAGTCGGATAAATCGCTTCGTTTCTGCATTACGCCAACGATTGAAATGTTTTCCGAAGCCCTCACACGCCCTTTATATACGCTCAACTGCACTGTGCTGCCACCTGCCTTCTGTGATTGGTTATTTAACTCTGACATGGAAAGTACGTGGTGGTCACATTAATGTGACTGGACTGTGTAATTGCAGCAGTATCTCAATCGCCTATGGTAACAAGAGTGCTGGCCTACCTTCGATCTGTTTTGATTCGATAAGTTTTGATTTTGCGCCAATCATACCAGTACTGTTTTCTGACATTACGATGTTGTATTTCCCACGTCTAGCAATAACCATTTTATTAGTAGCAAGTAAGGCATTTGTGGTAAAATCAGATATTGCCTCTAAATGAATTGCTTTAGTGGATAAATATACACATTTAGCAACATATTCCTTTGCATAGTTACTTTTTCTCTGATTTTTATATTTGATGAGCAATAAACCAGAAGAATCAAATCCACAAGCATTAAATAAAAATAACGGTTAAGTCTTTCACTAGATAAATTTGCCATACGTTGTTTGCATGCAATTGTTTAACCTTAAAATATGTTGCATATTTATGTACAACTATTCAAGCTATACCTTGATCATTAATAAACCAAAATTTGTTGAGAACCTGATGCAATAATGCTTGTGCAGCAATGTAAATATTTAGCACGATAATACTCAAATTTAATCTAAAAAAACAAATAATAATTTGGCTTTAAATAAGGAAAATGTTTATTGTAATTATTTAGATTACTATTTGTGAATTTGTCTCCTACTGTCAGAAGAGAATCCATGTCTAAAAATGAACATAAAAATTTAACATAACTTAAGAAGAAATACAATTCTTATTTTTAAAGGAGAGAATATCTTAGGAAAATTTATATGATTGTAAATAAATTATGGTGATTTTTCAGCTTCATTCAGTTCTTTAACAGTTGCGGGATATTTTATTTTATAAATATTCTCTTATAAGTGGCTATAAATCTGAAAACAAAATTAAATACGTGTACAATACGAACATAATTATTACTAATATTAAATATATGATCTACAACAAAGGAATTACAGTTCACATTTAAATTAATAGAGTAATTCCCCTTATTCAGTTTCGGTTGCCCTATTCCACATCAACCAAAAGTACTTCACATTGCTTAATTTTTCTTTAGTTAAGAACGCTACGCTGGTCCATACTGCCATAAAACAATATGAAAACAAATTCTTAGGATCAGTTCCACGTGATATCAAATCTGATTTTTTATAATGAATGCTAACATGACAACACTGATCGCAAGCAATCATATTGCGAAAAACAGACACTCTGTTAGCAACAAAGGCCTTTAGTTGATGAGGTTCTTTCTTAATCCATGCTAACACTATTGGAGACTCAGAGAAATAATACACTTTGTCTATAGGTAGCTGAATGGCCTCTGAGATTCTTTTTATTAGTTTTACCACCAATACTGCACCTCAAAATTCCAAACAAGGAATGGTAATTGACTTCACGTGTGAACCATGATACTTGCTAAAGAGAGGTCCTGATGAATATTCATTGGAAGATGACACACATTTTACATAAATTGCAGCAACATCATTATTTCAATAGCATCGCAGAACAGAATCTCGTTATTTATATTTGCTGTACTCCATCGGTTAGAATAAACCTAGGGATGCTATAATCTCTAACTGTTTGAAGACTATACAGTGGCCTTTTATACTTTAAAGTCATTTTTAAGAAAAAGTGGGTTCGAATTTATTTTCAAGAGCCTATAATATTTGTTGTGATATATACAATTAACCCTAATGGTTCAAAAAGGGGACCGATTGCTGATAAGATATCTCTTTTCGTTACTGTCTCTTCTGTATTAGGTATCTTTAAATCATAAGAGAAACTATCTGTAGCCGTGCTTTATGACATTTCCAAGCCCTTCTTGAAGTTCATCTGTAACTTGAAAAGAATAATTCTGCGTTGCACTTTCTATGTTCTTCAATAGTTCAGTATTATTTGAACACCATTTGTGTAGCTTCGTTCCACCGCATTCTAGAAAGCATATTAGTTGTGTATGAAACTCACTGGCTTCATCCATTGGATCAGCTCCAGTGATAATGTCATTTACGTAACAATATGGCTCTTGAGGCACAATAAATTCAGTCGCTTCACTCACTGCTAATTGCTTCAGGATCCTTATTGCAAGAAGCAGTACATTTGCTGTTCCGTATGTTAGTGTCTTCACCCGAATAGCCTACGCAGGGCTACCAATCGATTCTTTCCATAAAATCAACTGTAGTTTTCTTCGAGATGGCTCAAATGGTGTATACATACGTCTTCTGTACATCAGCTCCTAGGCCATGCATGTACTTTCAAAGTATAATAATAATGGAAAATATATTTTGCTGTGGTATTCATTAATATTGAATATTCATTCAATTCATTAATTAATATTAATGGATATTCTTGGGTACTAATATTGAATTAAGTGATTAATATTGTTGATATTAATATCATTAATGTTGAGTTAGGTGATTTTTCATTAGTAGTATCCACTGATGAATTAAACGTAACGCGAAGCTTGCTAGACATTTTCTTCGGGCGATAAACTTCGCTACGTCTAAGACTATGTTTCAATTTCTTGAACGTTTTCCCATCTGATTTAAATCTTCATATTACTTGTTAGAATGGTGATACAAGGTTCAAATACCATTCATTTTCTAGTCGATTCCACATTTGATAAAATAATTTTTCACCAAGCGTTTTCGGTTCCTCTAATTTCACACCTTCCTTAGTGGGTAATTGTACTACGTATCTTTCATGATTTAGTCGATTTTGAATATGTTTGAAATATTCTTCACAGTATTTAACTTCTTCATTCGCAGCATCCTTTATATTTTCAATATATTCAACTTCCCAAAACATTTACGAAATTTTGTCAAGCTCATCTTTAGTAGTTGGAATAAGCCCAAATAGTTTACTTATGAATTAATCTTGCATGACCCAGACTTGAGGTATCCAAAAACTGTTTCTTGAAATAATTACGGCTGATTTTCTAATTGAAATTCTCTTGTTTTAAGATCTCAAAGAACAGTTCACCAAGCACTAGTACCATGTCTACTTTGTTAGGAGTTCCAAATTAGCGATCAGTTAATATGAATGTATTACGCAAAAGTTTAATGGCTACGCGTCTAAACTCCTTGATGGGATTATATTGGTAATTTTAGAAAGAAACAAAGCAATTAATTATCTTACATAAAATTTACCAATAATTCGAAATTTTTGTACCTAATATATAATTAACAATAATTCGAAATTTGTGTATCTAATTTATAATTAATTATGGACAAAATAATAAGAAATCTAGAACCAAATCCACAAAGACATGAAATCCAAATCCAGTAAAATTCCCAAATCTCTGAATAAACCTACCAACTAAATGTTATTTCTGTTGTCCCGGGATTTCTTCTGGTTTCAACTGGTTTTGGATTTCATGCCTTTGTGGATTTGGTTCTAGATTTCTTATTATTTTGTCTATGACTGATTAATTTTCCAACAGCATATTGTGCGGAAATATTGGGATATTTGTGTTTAAAAAAATTTTGTAGTACTCGATAACTAATATTTATAACGTTTTCTGGATACGGACGCATAAATTATTTCTTTTTCTTGAATTTAACAAATTAGCAACTCTTCTAGTAAATAAAACAATAAAACGTATCATAATTCCGTTATTCTACATTGGCGCAAACTGCAGTCATTTTTCCTTCTGAACTACAAACGTTATTATTGCTGTTGCTAATAATACACTTTTTCTCGGTATCAAAAGACAACCTGATTGATTTTTACGAGAACCATCTGCATTGTTGTTTACAATCTCTTCTTTCGATGCTTTCGCCTTTGTTTTGTTTAACTGCTGATCGATGGCGCCATTTCTGGCGATGAGTTAATGAATGGTGTTTTTCGTGCATTTAGGGCATCTGAACTTGGAACTACATTTTGTGATAAAATGATCCATACTAAAGACAGCTTAAGCCCAATTTATTGTTTTTTAACTATTTCATATTGATTTGGATTTAATTTTAAAATATGAGTCACGTTTATGACCTGATAATGCTTATTTTTACATATTCTGCAAATTGGAGCAATATCGGTTTTAACCATCAGAGCTTTAGATCTTGAACTTTTTTTTCTAACGGGCATTTCATTTTGCTAATGTTATGGTCAGTGGCGGCTCGTAGCTAAAATTAGTGGGGGGGGTGCTGTTCCAAAAAATTTTAACCTTTGTTTTAAAATTACGTAAGCGGGAACAAACATGTATAAAAAGAAAATTTATTTTGAAACTTCCATGAAATCTTACAAGAGAAAAATTTAACATTTCTTAATTACTTTAACCTAAATTGTTACAGTCAAATCTTTATCTATTCATTTAAAAATGAAATTCATTCTTCTTGTTTTAATTTGCGCGAAAAGATCAATAACTTTCTTTTTGGTCTCTGGATGACAACTGAGGAAATTTTTCTCAATTGAAAGCACTGCAAGCGCATTTAGTCTTTCCGAATTCATAGTGCTTCTTAGAAAAGTTTTCAACATTTAGTCTCGAATTCATAGTGCTTCTTAGAAAAGTTTTCATTCTTTTCAATGTTGAAAAGCAGCGTTCTGCCTCTGATGTAGTCGTGGGAACTGTTAAGATAATTTTCATCAGTTTCATAATTTCACTAACAACATCATCTAGATTATTTTCCAAGATAAATTTCAGTAGCTCAATTAATTTGCAGTATTCAAGAATATCAGACCTACAACAGTGTACTTTTAGTTCAGTTTCAAGCTTTTCTTTGTCAATCAACGGATATGCTTCAGTCAATCAACGGATATGCTTCAGTACTATTTGTTTTGCAGGATATTCATTCCTAAAACTATCGAAGCATTTTTTGTTGAACAATTTAGCAGCTGCTAAGGGTTTAGTGGAAGAATATTTGTCCATTATATCAATACATATAAAGTCACATATTTCCTTAGGTTCAGCCATCAATGTCTTTAAAGAATTCTCACAGTACTTTGAGTTCCTTAATTCTAAAATAGTAGTTTTGAAATTTGTTGTACATTGATTAACTTTAAACACACTAATTTCTATGAATTGCATTTGGTTATATATTATTGCAACATGAGGCATAATCTGATAAAAAAGCTCTAACCAAAACTTGAAATTATCATCATTTAGATATTTTAAAATTCCTGTTCCCTCTGCAATAGTTTGATTTGCATTTGATGTTGACTGAATTTCAGTAAGGCAATTTTGCTGTTGCAGAGGTTTATAATGCACTTACAGTCACAGAATTTATTACTTGAGGATGTAAGGTCATGGTTAAAGTTTTCTGTAAAATAAAAGAACCGAAGAAAATGAATCAAATAGAGTAGCTGAAAAATAATCTAACCAAGAAGAATACAGTGTATGATTTTTAAACACAGCACACCCGGAGTAAAAAAAAGAACCACCTCTTAACGGCACTCCAGATTCGGCACTGCAATAGCGACAGTGCTCTTCTTCCTCTCGGCCTCTTGCGCTGTTCCTAAGTGCGCATGCGCAGAACAGCCAAATACCACACGCAGGGAGTAAAAAGAAATCATGTTTCCAGAATTTCGGCACTGCAAGAGTGACAATGCTCTTCTCTCTCCCTAGCTAGCGTGCTGCGTTCTGTGTGCGCATGCGCAGAACACCAAACACCACGCCGCTGGAACTAGCTCGCAGTTCGATACGGAGAGTTGCCTACTTTTTTTGTAAACTGGAAGATGACTACTGACATTAAGTTTGAGAATTATATATTGTAGAAGTATAAAAAAAGAACTAAAGAAAAAGAGGCACATTATATTAAATATTAAAAATAATAATAAGTGGAAATAGGGGGTGCTGCAGTTCCACAGTGCTTATTACGAGCCGCCACTGGTTATGGTGAATGTTATTCAATGTTTGATAACTTTTTTTAAAATGAATTAATTCGTGAAATGTAGGAACATTTTTAGTATTAATGCTTACTTCAAATTGTTTGCGTGTTTCATAATCTTGCTTATAAAGACCTATCTTATTTGAATTTCCTTTTTGTTTACATTGTCATCATATTACCCATATCTTCAAATCTAGCTAGCTTCGCTTTTAGTGCTGTTTTACATTTGTCTAAACTGCCGTCCAGACGGTATAGTGATTAGGAGAGCCAACTGTGATACCAAAGGGCCTACGTTTTGAATCCCGGAGACGGCACGGTTGTAACTGTTTGTCCCTTCATAGGAGGCAAACAGATAATCTGGTAAAATTGCATGCGGCACCAGAAACGTCACTACAGAATCGAAAAGGATTGCCCTAATACACTAACCAGCTAGAGTATGAAAAACTTGAACTGAATATATGCTATTTCTAAGTAGTACTGGAGATATACTTCGGAGTTGTTACATTTAAACATAAGAGGAAAGTAATATAAAATTATATACAAAGTTATATACATACAAAGTTACATAAATAACGCAAACTGTTTAGTATACTCATTAAAACATTGGATTACGTAAATATAGTAAAGCTGATGTTTTGGAAATCGTTTCACTGGTAATTTTCCGTTTTTAGGTAAGTAGATACACATATGGAATTTCCTTTTGCTAATATTGTGCAAAGTGTTTCAAATAACGTTCATGATCTCAGCTCATTAGGTACGGCGTTTTAGAGCATTATAGAAATTATTCATGTGGCGCGAAGTCAGTTATTCGGGTGTAACCTAGACATCGTTCTTTTCGCTTTTATGTCTTTCGGTCCTAAGGTGTGACTTCACATAGGTACAGTCCTAGAGCACTGAGCTTTTGGTGTATTTTCATGATTTAGGGATCTAGGTGGCGTTGAGATTTTTTTAAAGTTAAGATCTAATTTGCATTTCCGAATGATGAGGTCAGTTGCAAGAGGGCAGAAGAACAGGTAATGGTCTGTATCTCTTTTGACTCCCCAGATGTAATTGTCGCTGTCGGAGAGGTTCCTTTTAAGAAAATAATTTAGATATGGGGCAATATCGATGAGGTAATACGTTAGGAAATGCTTGGAACTCCTGATTTCTTTGCCGATTTTGGGGAAGAACTGGTGAGTGCACCTGCCTGTTGTAGCATTATTACACTCTTCTTGCCGCTATGGCTTAAATGTTTGTTTAGGATTTGTCTTAGTAGCGATTTCGGAAGCTTGATGTGGAGGAACAGGCCTTCTTGGGAAAAAGCTGCTGTTTTTGTCAGATTTCGGCGGTGCCGTTGCCAACGTTGCCTCTGTGCCCTTTGATCCAAGTTATGGATATTTCAGTAATGAGATCTTTAAAGATTCGATTAATTTCATGGGCCAGGTGAGAACGGTTGTCTGGATTCCGGATGGAGAGTATACCTGCTTGGCTGTCCGAGTTAATGGATATGTCAGAGAAATTGCTTATTCATCCAATGTTCATGGCAGATTTTATTACTGAGAGTTCTTCTTGATGTATGTTATTGGAGTTGTTTAAGTACCCTTTCTATTTTATTTCAGAGTCCAGATGTTGTTGCATTGGAAAGAATGTTGCACATCGAATTTTCCTTCGATTTTTGATCCATCAGTGTAAGCTTCAGCTCCTTTGTTTCTTAAATCGATGTTCTTTTTGGATTTCTATTTTGGTAATGGGGACCGTCTGGATATATTTTGTATGGAAAATGGCGTTGTTCGTAATCATCTACAGAATACATGCAAACCTTGAAGCTGATGCTTTTTCTGATTTGAAGGACTTAAGAGTAAATTGCTTGACTTAATATATTTTATTATTATAACTATCAATAGTCTCTTGAATTGCTTGAAGATGTAGCGACATAACGTCTGCCAAGACATTGTAGCCTGAGCAAAAGGTGGTACGAAAGCCACGTGTGATGTTTAGCATGAATTGTCGCTGTACGGATGTTAGCAATTTTTTTTTCTTTCCTTCACCGGCAAGGCCAATATCGCATCTCCATATTGAGGATTTTTGTGATAAGCTTTTTTTGTTTCACTGTTTTTTATAGATTCTCAGTGATGTGAGGATTCAATCCCCAGTTAAATCCTTGCTTCCTACGAAGGTTCTGGTCCACCTATTAGGTGCCTACATAATAAAGAGACACCACTTCTGGCCTTAGTTGTGGTGAAGTCGAATTCGGCTCAGGGCGCCCGCCACTGGATGAAAAAAAAATTTGTCTAATGTTCTCATTTTTGCTGTACTCCAGCTTAAAGGCCACATGTATGTGTTTACTACGCTAAACTAAATGAGCGGATAGTACTAAGTAAAAATAAATAACTACTTTAAAATTTTACTGACATGCTCTGTCATGTTGCCTTAACCGAACCAGTGAGTGTTTCATTGTTCACAATAAAGGGTGCTGTATTCTAACAATACCTAAATCACTCATGTGAGCAGGTCTCGTTATAGGCGTCAGGACGTAGACCGATCCTGTGTGTAATAAGTGATAGAAATAAATTATGGCTAGCATTTCGAAGGTGATAATTCGGACGGCAGAATGTGCATCACATGCAGAGTAAAATGATACTATGTAATAGGATATATGAAAGAAGAAATATCCCTCAAACGATATTCACAGGAGAATTAGTTAAATTTTTAATGTTATGCTAATACTGTCTGTCCTTTTCTAAAATTTATGATTAATTACGGCTGTTTGATTCGCTGTGAGAAATATTTATTTAATGCTTAGCTTGAGATGTATTTTGAGGTCATTTATAGTTTGATGAAGTTCTAGAAACAAGTATAGGTGCCAAATAAGATGTACTTAACGTGCCTTTGATATTTAACCAAAATATGTTCAAAAGTATTATTTTTAATTTTGCTGATTAATCTTTGACATAAAAGTCAAAAATAATTTTTAGAATAAAATAACAATATATGGGATCAACTTATATTAATCTAAAAATAAAATAAGTAAATCTAATAAAAGAATTTACACAGATTTCAAATTAAATAAATTTTTGGCATCTGAATTCATTGCACTAGTGAAATATTTTCTTTTGCTTGATAGCTTTATATTTACTGTAAAATCTAAAACTTATGTACTTCCTTGCAGCAACTAATTACACACACACGGAAATAAATAAGTAAATAAATATATGAAAAATAATTAATTACAAAAATAATAATACGCTTTAATAATTTTAATACGCAACATTTTATTTATTTCTTTGTTTAACGAAAAAAAAACTAACTGGAATATATATTTCCTAACTTTAAAAAATTATACTACTGAACAAGTAGTTGGTGGAGAAAGTACATTTTCTCGCGTGAAATATCAAGCTGGTTCATGTACCTTGCTATAGAAATTCTTTAGCGTGTGTTGTCCTATAATGGAAAAGATCCATCATTTACTCTAAATTATTTGTTGAAATAAAAGGTGCAACATTTGATTAAATCGGGTTTCATTAATATTTTGGTAATTTTAAGAAATGTTATGGAACGAAATTGAAAAGATTCGAAATATCAGATATGGATGAAATTGAATGGAATATCAAATTTCAATCTTAAATCGGTATTTGAGCTTAATTCACATTTGATTTAGAAAAGTACTGACACTTATACAAGAAAATTGTTAGCCAAGAATAGAGGGGAAAACTTCAGCAAAATCTTGAATATCCCTCCCTTCAGAATAAATAATGCGCAGTGAAAGTGAAAACGTGTCTAGTATCACACATTGTAGATTTGTTCATTCGCAGCTGAGGTACCAAAACTGCAGAAATATCCTAACCCAAAATAGCAAACTTTCGTACATTCGAAATAAATTATTTTTGATTGTCTATACAATCTTGTAGACAGCAGCCTACACGAACTACAGTGTTAAGAACTTTTTACTCGTAATCACTAAATCCAATAATTTGTTTCTTTCACTCTTTCTTTGCGAGCAAGAAATATTTCTGGTATAATTTTATATTTCGTATTTTATATCAGCTTTATTTCTTGTTAGTTTTTATGCATATATTGAGAACCTATTTTCCAACTTCAAAATTATTTTTAAAGCGAGAAATTATATGAATGAATGTGAGTTTATGACATTCTTTGATAGTGATGGGTAATTGTTATGCCTTTTATATTTGTTCTTCTAATAAAAATAACCTGTTAATTATAAGTTAGCTTGTCTTTGTTACTGCGCTTTTTCATATTTTTGTTTCTTATAAATGCTTTTTTGTATAAATCTACATTTTCATTGATTATTTCATATTATTACTTGATATGATTGCTTTCTTTCCATTCACAATATTATTTTTGATATATGCTGCTTCTTCCAATCTGTTATATATCACAGGATATTTTTAATTATATCACTATACCTATAAGAAAATTGTATAATTATCTTTCAGTGATTGACATTATATTCTCTACGCAAAAACTGATAGATATAATTTATTACACCTACAAAAAAATAAATTTCTCACCAAACACACAATTGATATTTAGTGTTGCCAGTCGAACTAAGCAAAAGAACGAAAGATCCTGAAATCACACGTCATACAAAATTCTGAAAATAACATCAGGTCTTAAAAGAAGCTGAAAATAAAGTTTTGCGTATATTATAAAATTCAATAAATCACAAAAGTTCTACGAATTATAAAAATTAAAGATTTAAATACTAATTGGCAATACCTTGAGTTACTACTATAAAAATACAGGGTGATCAACGAATAAGCCCTGATTTCAAAATTAAATATCTCTACAACAAAGATCGATAGAATTATGCGGTAAACGGTACGTTTATTAGCAAAACTGTAAAAATGATGTACAAAAGTTTAGAAAATTTAGTTACGAAAATCGTTAACAGATGGAGCTCTAATTGCAATGACCTATCAATAGCCTTTAAAATGTTCTTCTAAGTCGAAAGTGATCAGTACGACTCTTGGCTAGTGAAAAGTGAAATAATGTATTTCATTGAACAACGTGTTTTTTTGGTGCTGGAATTTCACCGATTAGAACACAGTCCTACGGCAACACGTCCCAATTTTCAAATCCGATTCAATGTTCCAGTTGGACCCGATGCGGAAACCATTCGCATGCTCTTCGCGAAATTCGAAAGGACTGGCAGCGTGGCTGATGATCGAAAGGGAAATGTTGGGCCTAGGCAAACTGCAGTCACTTCTGAAAATGCAGCCAAAGTTTCTGGAATTGTTCAGCAAAATCGTAAGAAAAGCATCCGACGGATTACATCATAGGTTTGAAGTACACGAGCACACAAAAAATATTAAAAATAGCCTACGGCTGTTTCCATACAAAATCCAAAGTCATCAGGCCATACCCATGAAAGCTGTGCAACAAAGACTGTGAATAAGATTCTAACAATGATCGACAAGGACAGATTTGATGTGAGCTGCATCTGGTTCACAGATGAGGCACATTTTCATTTCAATGGAATCATTAATAAACAAAATTCGAGATTTTGGAGTTCCGAAAATCCTCATTTGTGTGACAAGAAAGCACTGCATTTTCCTAATGTTACTGCATGGGCTGCTGTATGCGCCAGATGCATTATCGGACCCTTTTTCGTACGAGAAACGATAATTACTGAACGTTATGTTACAGTTTTGGAATAATTTGTCAGCACTCAACTTGCTTTGGAGGATCGACCAGGTGTCGACTGGTTCATGCAAGATGGGGCTTGACCACATGCAACAGATAGAGTTTTTCGCTTTTTAAATGAATACGTTGGTAATAGAGTAACTGCGTTAGATTATCCGCAATTTACTGACACTGGAATAGCTTGGCCTCTATATTCTCCCGATCTGAGTCCTTGTGACTTCTTTCTGTGGGGCGCATTGAAAGACACTGTCTATTGAAACAATCTCGCTACTGTAGATGAGCTTGGATCTTTGATTGATGTTGCATGTGCATTTCCGTCGAGATATTGCAAGACGTGATGTCAAATTTCATTGTTCGTTTACGCTATCTCATTGTTTCGAACGGTGAACATTTTGAATAAAATGTATTGTTGCGAAAAATTCGGCGGTTGCGCCAGTATGTAAGCTTTCCGGCATAGCACTAGGGTTGCCATAAAATAGTGTATGGTAAAGTTGCCAGATTGGCGACTTTATCGCCCATTTGGCGACCAAATTGGCGATATCCCATGGTCCAATCGGGAAGCTTCTAGAATAACTTCCTGTCGAGATATTTCTCGAAACGTGTGGAACTTAAAGAAAAGCTATATAAACCCCTGCGTTTCTGAGAGCCAGTAGTGTGATTAAGATTGTGAAAATTGTGAGAATCGCTGATTACTGTGAGGGCTAAGCTACTAAAGAGTTTTGTGAACGGAAAGCAATCGAGATAGTGCTTTGCCGTGAAGCTACCTTTACAGTATAGCTTGACAGTGTATTGATGATTGTTCCACAGTCTTTATTATAAGTTTAGTGTTTCCGTGAAGCTACCTTTACAGTTACAGTCTGAAGCTGTGTTGCTGATTATTTCAGCGTATTTATTGTAGATTTTTGACACTTTTAAAGGTAATTTTGGAACTGTGCTGTAAATAGTGATTCTTGTAAATAAATTGGGCTTTTTATTGTTCTGCATCGTGTTTTCATCGGATACTCTCAAATCCACGAACCCGTAAAACGCAACAGTATTTTGATTACAAAGGCTGCTTCACTTTATTTTTTATTTATTTATTTATTTTTTAGACTCCTTTCAGAGAAAGAGTTTTCAGCCCAGAGCGCCATCTGTTAACGATATTCGTAACTAAATTTTCTATATTTTGTACACCATTTTTACAGTCTTGCTAATAAACATACAGTTTACCGCATAATTCAATCGATCTTTGTTGTAGAGATATTTAATTTTGAAATCAGGGCTTATTCGCTGATCACCCTGTAAATGCTTTCATTTTCCTAACGTTGATAGACACTGGAGTTTCTAAAAGTGTTTTTAAACATCACCCTTTTATATCAGAAGAAATTTATGTAGATACTCTGTTTTCCCAAATTTTTCACTTGACTAAAAACTACCCGGGAATTATTAACCCCACTAGCCAGTTTCCTTTAGAAAGTCATACCAAAAGGTTTGGTTTATTTCATTACGTCAGACCATTCGCGAACTACCTGCCTAAAGGAAAGGGATGTTTCGTAGTGGCCTTTTTAAGGAAAACTGGCTCATATACATACGTTACACACGGAACCCAAGACCGAACTACCAATTTTCAGTGACTCTACCGCTTGGTCACTGGTCGGTTTGTACAGGAAGGAATAGTCTTTCTAGCTAACGTATTTGTCTAGGCGACACATTTGCGTGTTTTTACGCATTCATCTAAACAAACAAACAATGTTATTAATTATGAATAAATTTATTCAGTCAGTGTAATTAATCATTAGATAATAATAATAATAATAACTTCTTGTCGTTGCCTCATTGTTACGGCGTACCTTTACTAAAAATTTTGTTGGAAAACATTTTTAATTCCTTGTGCGAAATAAAGGAGGTATTGTAACCGGAAAAATTCTCAGCTAATATAATTCAACAAAATATCTACGTTGGCCTCTATCGAATGCAATTTAACGATGTTTTTCATAACATCCGTACGTAAGAACAAAATAAAAGACTGTTTTTCGCAAAACGGATTGCAAGAAGAATTTAAAATGGATTCAGATGAGATTTTTTTCATGACGTCTGTACGTACGTACGTAAGTATATATGTATGTATCTGGCATAACACAAAAAGGATAGCCTCAGAAAGTTGAAATTTTGTATATAGGACTGCAATAAGATGTAGTTGTGGACCTCTCTTTTTTGGTCGTAATCGGCCGCACCAAAAGTATATACATATCCAATCTCTTACTCGGCTCTGTGAGCTCAATTTTTTTATTCTTATATGTTGGTAAATTATTTTTTTTTGCTTTAAAAATGGTTCAATTATATTGTTTTTATCTTCCGGTTAAAGTTTTTATCCTTTAGCTAATCTGCATGCAATAGTTGTTAAATTATCAACAATTTAAAAGTTGTTTAAGTGCGACTTAGTCTAATTTTTTATCACAGCTGTCACATTTTTTTTTTACATTTGAAACTTACCAGGATAGTAAATTAACTCATCTACTGTACCTTCTGTGTCTTTTTGTCGAATGAAACCAAAGGTAAACTTTCAGTTTTGTGCACGAAAAAATTCGGCTGTCTTGCCAGCTGTGCGAATTTCTTCTTTTTGCGTGGAAACTCTAACTTTAATCGTAAAAACTATTTTTTAATTGTTTTAAATGTGTTTGGTGTTTTATATTTTTCTATACTTTTCAACTTTCTTATACTTTCTATACCTTTCATACTATTCATAAAGATATTTTGATGTTTTGTGTATTTTTGCCTTGCCGCAAAGTGAGAACTGAATTAATTGAAAGAGAACTATATTTCTAATGAAATTCGGGCAAATACACTGGTGTGCGAAAATTAAGGACGAAGTCGAAAAAGTAGCATATCAGCTGAACGAAGAGGCAGAGCGGACAGAAAGACCAATCAGGAGATTAAGTAAGGTGATGTACGGTAGCACATGCGCAGATATGCAGATAGACGTAATGGGGAAGTGTCTGAGTAGTGTAAAGCATGTTGTCGGTGTAAGATCAGTATTTCTGACAAAGAGATTGCACGCCGTATAGCAGTTAAAATCGCTCCAAGTTGCTGCCTCAGCGAGAAATGGCGAATAATCAATCAGACGACATATGGATGCTTTTACCCGAGTTCGAATCATTGGGAAGTTGGAGGAAGGCCACAGTGTGACAAGTGTGGCTGCAGAGTTCGGAATTGCTCACAGCATGGTTTCACGACTTTGGAGACAACTTCAAACAACGGGAACAGCTATCCCGGGGGGGTTAGTAGTGGTCGTCTACGAGGAACCACACCCGCAGATGACCGGTATATTGCCTTACAGGCCAGAAGAAACAGGCGGCAGACAGAGGAAGAAATCGCTAGACACACGACATAGGCGAGTGGACGACCGATATCGCATTTTCCCGTGGCCAGAAGACTGCACGGTGGTGGTCTGTTTGCACGACGCCCTGTACGGTGTGTACCTCTAACGCCTGCCCATCGGAGAAGGCGTTCTCTGTGGTGCCGAGAACACCGGAATTGGAGAGAAAATGAATGGGGACGAGTACTCTTTACAGATGAGAGCAGATTTAGTCTGAGTTGCGATTCTAGACACATACACATCTGGACAGAGCGGGGAACACGCAATAGCCCCTTCAACATCATCAAAAGGGACTGTTTTGGAGATCGCGGAGTTCTCGTTCGAGCAGACATAATGCTTGGTAGCCGGACCGACTTTCATATCTCCCAAGGAGGTTCGTCACCTGGGACTGCTATTGTAACGAGGTTCTTCTTCCTTACATGCGTCTTTTCACAAGGGCTATGGGTCCTCAGTTCCTCTTCATGGACGACAACGCTCCACCTCATCGCACAGTTACTGTCGAAGAGCTGTTGGAGAGTGAAGATATTGAACACACGGATTGGTCGGCAAGGTCTCTGGATCTAAATCCCGTCAAGCATGTACGGAACTTACTAGGGAGACCCATGGCAGCACGTAATTTATCGCCAGTAACGATTCCGAAACTGCGATTGGTGCTACAAGAGGAACGAGCAGCAGTGTCTCAACAGCTCATTAACAACCACATATCCAGCATGCACAAATGATGTGAAACCTGCCTAGCAGTCAGGGGAGATCATATCCCCTATTAAAGACCGGATGTTTCTTGCTGGACACCCATCACAGGGATGTTTCGGCCTTCAGTCGCATTGCGCTCCATGCTACTTTTTCAATAAAGCTTCTTTTTATCCCTCTGATTTCTCTTTTAGTAAGTGTTGCTTAGATTACTCATGTCCTTACGTATTGTGGATCTTACGGTATTAAATGTGTTGATTTGGAAAGCTTTTGTACAAAGTTATATTGAAGAAACCGTCTCGTCCTTAATTTTTGCACGCCAGTGTAGGTTTAAATGACATGCTGCAAAATATGCGTATAATTTAATATTCCTTGTAAGGAAGCCATGTTATGTATACATCAGATTTTTACATAGTGAAAGAAGAGGTCGTATTTGAATCTTGGACTTTCGCACGAATTGCTTTCTTGGGCTACACAGCCATCATTTTGATGATTTCAAATAATGCATAGACAGACTGAGTGTACAAAATTTGAGAACTGATTTTTTTTTTCAAACGAATCCATTAAATTGTGTCTGATAAATACAAGCGATAATTATCAATTTATCTTAGCTTAACTCTGTAAAATGTTACCCGTTTTATTAAAGAAGTCGGAAAAGAATTCTTTTCTTTATACTAGTAATCGAAATATGGCAGTCCGGATTAAATTGTTACATAAATAAGAAATCTGATGTGGAGACCATATGATTTCCTTGTACGGACTATTAAATTATGCACATTTTTTGCCGCATTTAATTGAAACCTATTTCTCCGAATTTCATCAGAGATATATTTCTAATTCAATCTATTCAAATATAACTTCGCGGCAAGAAAAAAGACGTCTAAATCTCAAAACATCTTCATTAAAAATTGTAAAATACAGAAAAACCTAAAAATTAAGACCACCAGACTTAAAAATTAAAAAAAAATTACAATTAGCATTAGAGTTCAAATTATTTAAAATTAGGCAGAAAGTCAGAGTTTTCGGTGCACAAAACTTTTGACCCCATTCGGCAAAAGGGCACAGAAGCTGGTGCAGAAATTAAAACTAATTCATTGTGCTACTAAGTTTCAAATGCAAACAAATTTTGGCATTGTTAGGCTTAAATAAATTTTAATTTTTTCAGAATTCTACACCCATTGCTTGCAGATTAAATAAAGGTAAGAAAATTTTAAACTAAATAAGAACAATAAAATTCAACCACTTTTAAAGAAAAAAATGCACAATTTTCCAATATATATGAATAAGAAAGACTGAACTCACTGAGCCAGGTAACAGAGTGGGCATGTATGTACTTATATTTATATACGTGTGGTGCGGCCTACTGTAACCAAAAAGGGAGGTGCTCATCTACATGTTCTAGCAGTTCCATATACAAAATTTCAACGTTCTGATGCTAATCCCTTTTGCGTTATACGAGATACATACATACGTAAGTATAGACGTCACGAAAAAATTTCTTTTGAATCCATTTTAAATGCATTTCAGAATCCGTTTTGGAAAAAATAGTCCTTTATTCTGTCAGTACGTACATATGCAATGCAAAAATATCGTTCAAATGAAACCGAGAGCGGTCAAAATGGATATTTTCTTTGAAATATGATACCTGAAATTTTTCGCGATTACAATACATCCTTTACTTCGTACAAGGAAGTAAAAAAAAAGATTTTCTTAATACAATGCATGTGTCTTTAAGCTGTTTATTGCAAACAGAATTGTAACTGTTTCGATCAGGTAATCATCAGATCTGATGTCTTCAGCGTATTTTCTGTTTCTTAAAGCGAAATTTCGCTTTGAAAAATAGTGATTTGAGAGATTTCATTAAATTAGGTAACAATAAGAACAAGGTTATAAGGTATTTCTCCCGCCTTCTTCGTATGCCTTCGTGGTGTAGTGGTCTGCATGCTCGACGCGTAACCGAGAGGTCCGTGGTTCGATTCCCGGCGAAGGCGTTGCTCATTTTTTCATGTCTCCTGTTTCGAAATAATCTAATGTCCCTACAAGGTAAAAGATTATACCAAAATGAGTCTTAACCCCGGCAATTCAAAAGCTATATGCACGTGTTAAAAAAAGCATATTCTCAGAAGGAATATGTACAAAAGTCTAAATAAAGATAAATCTTAACTTCAAATCTACTTTTTTATGAATTCAATTCTAAAACTCTGAAAGTGCACTAATTAGATGTTTAGGTTCGAATTTCTTGTTTGTTCCTTAAAGGTGCCATTTAGAAATTTAATATGCTTTTAAAAATTAAATGTATTTAAAATCTTTACTAAAGCAAGAAAGTCTTTTGAAGGAAAGCGATTCATTTCTCTTTAAGACAAGAAAGTTTTCTAGTATGGAACGCAAAACTTTAACTGGAGTCTTCATCTCAATGTAAATGTTTGATTACTACTAATGTAAATGTTTTGATTACTACTTAAAATTTCTATAATGCCTGAAGAGCATCTATTTGAATAATTTTGAAAGGGGAAGTAAGAGAATAATTTATTTCCTATTAAAATGACACCAGTTTAATCTAGATTGGAGAACAAAGGTTGTACACATTATTGTAAGAAAGTAAAATAGCAGTGTCTTCATATGAACAATATCATAACTAAAGATAAAATTATTAACATTTCCCAAGGTCTGTAATTTGAAATGCTCTTAGCGTAACTTATTTCATTTGGGTCTGTTTATCTGATATAAATTCAGAAATTTCAGTCACGAAAGTGGAAATGAGTTTAGTTTCCCCATTTGCCCAGGCGCAGAATTATTCAAAATGTGACCCAATGCTACTCACACTCTCAGCATCTGCTTCAAACATGCCATCGATATTTGCGGATAAATTGTATTTGAAGTCCGTCAGGAATGCTTTTACTCCATCTCACTGTCTGTCTGCAATCATCATCGAGTTGGCTTTGCTTCACAGGAGGATCTGAATTGTTTGTGTTTGCGTAGATTGAAGATAACTCATTAAAGACTGTTATTCAAGGCTTTCGGGGAAGAGGTAATTTATCTATAGAGTGTATGAGTGCGAATTCTAAAAGCATGCATTTATTATGGATATAATAGAAATATCAACGTGAGACCGTATGGCATTTCATAGAAATTGAATTAGACCTTTTAATTCTTTTAAGCCCAAAGGGGCAATTTGCTCAGAAGGGCTATTAATTTCGTTTTGCCATTTTGCGTTGTCCACTATAAAACGGGGTTTCACTTCTTAAATTGTTGCCACAAAATAATAGAGCCCTGCATTATGGTTGAAGAAATAAAAAAATGAAGAATCTGCATGAATGTATGTTTGTTTCCCGCATTGTGAAAAAACAACGGTACCTAGAGACATAAAATTTTGACTAACGTAGTCCTCCACTCGAATATGATCTGGAAGCCCAAATTTTGAGTTTGTTTTATTTCCTATTTCATATTTTGTAAAACGTCAACAAACTTTTGCTTAACAAACTCAACGATTTCAAAGCGTTCCATTAACATTAACACTTCGTGCATCTTCAAGTGAAGTATTTTATGGGCGAGATTTCTTTTGTGATATTGCTGTTGAACTGAATTTTATGGTGTAAGTGCTAAGAACGTGATATCTAATAAATAATGATAACACACTTTAAAAAATACGCTTCTTTGGGAGTAATATAAAATGTACCAAATAATATAAAATGTACTCTTTTAGGTGTAATATAAGCTTTCATAATATTTTTTTTTTATTTAACTAAATGTCAATAGGTAAGCAAGAGTTATGATTTCAGCAAATAAAAAGGATTTTTGTGAAGCATGATCCTTATTTTCTCCCAAAACTATATTTCGGTTGTTTAATAATAAGAATCCAGTCCTTTAGATCAAGTTGAGGTTTCTGAATAACAATGTCTTAAAAATACAAGTTGGAAATTAATACAGTAAGTTCCCACTTCCATGGATTTTGAATGATATAGTAGTAATAATTGAACGATTCAGCATTTTAACAGGTATTTATTCAACATGTTTCTTACTATTAGACATATTAATAGTTAAAAATTTCTTTATCTTGCAGTGTACTCGTATATTAGATATAGTTAAACATTTTTATGTAAAAATCAGAAGATGCGAAAGGAAGTTTCAGTAAAACATTGCATCGGATAGTCAAAACTTGAGTTTTATTCTGAAGTTATTTTAATACCACTCGTCAGTTTCTTTGTTTAATTGAATCAAAACTCTGTTTAATTGAACCTTTGAGTAAAAATTTATTACGAAATCTTCTTATTATCTTGTAGTGGAATGAGTTATGTTAAGCAGTAAACGAAGCTTGTCTTAATTAAAAAAGAAATGAGTAAATATTTTAAGGAGAGAACATAAAATTCTCTGATCATCGAAAGTTATTCATTTCTTCTTCACCAATGCTTCCAGCATTAGATTTGCAAAATATCAGCGAAATGTCCTTCGTTACTGTCAAAACATAAATGCTTTACGCAATAATCAGATTCATCAAACAGAAACTTCCAAATTATTTCTAGATAAGCTATAAAACAAATATTCTATTAATTAAATCTAATAGTATTTGTAATATCGTTATGATTTGCGCAGGAGATAGGAAATTTAAATTTTATTGAATTTATACATTGGAAGGTAGTTAAATTTCAGTATGAAAGACTTGAGTTTTAAAATATGAAATTCGAACCAAAAATACAAAATAAAAAACTTTTAACGTGGTCATCAAAGGTATAAATTTTTGAGCGACTTAATTCAATGTAAAATACTAAATGTTAAAAATTATATAGGTAATAAAATGACATTGCATACCCACCGTAGATATTATGAGGACAATTAAAATTAATTTTTATAAAGAAATGTAGATAATTTTTAGAAATTATTTTAAACAGTTATAGATACGTCTGTAAAGATTAAACCTAAATAAATAAATGATTTCCGTTGAGCCAAACGTCCATTTAATGACAGTCTTAATTTCATTAATAAATGAAAGAAATAATTATTTATATTTTTAAGTAAAAAATTCACGAAATATTGAATAGCAGCTTATAGACTCTAGCTAAAATTTTAGTTACTGATAATGTTTTATCAAACTAAAAATACGTAGTCTTCAAATCTTAAACTTGGATCATAATTGCGCCTTAAATTATAAGGATTATGAGGCTAACTTTCAGGAGCATTTGTTTTAACTGAAAATACGCGCTAGAAATTGTTTCAAACTTTAGGGAGCTTAAAAAAAACTGGAAGCTTTATTAAATTATAATGAATAAATGAAATGAATGAAATAAAAACTTTATTAAATTGTAATGAATATCTTCCTAACTGAACTTCTTTCTCAGAAATCTTAATTTCATATTTAATAGACGTGTTTTATTCCCTACGCTGAAACTGTTTTCCAAAAATTCTCTAATTTATTATTAAACACTTTACCATTAGAAGTGTACATCTAGGAAAATATTAAAAATAATAAAGCTACAAGTCACAATTTTTAATGCATTTTGTAAATCTACACAATTTGTTACCTTTCAAATAATTTAAGAACAGCTCACTCATTTGAAAAAAAAAGGATCAATCATTTTTAAAATTCCGACGTCTTTTAAATTTTTAGCAAATATTTATTAGAGCTTACCATAAAAATTTTTATCACTTACCATAACAATGCAAAATATAACAGAAAAGTATAAGGTGGGAAACGGAAACCTGAATATTTTGTGATGAAGATATAAGGTATTTCTCCCGCTTTCTTAGCATGCCTTTGTTGTGTAGTGGTCAGCACTTTCAACGCGTAGGCGAGAGGGCGGTAGTTCGAGTCTCGGCGAGGGCATTGTCAATTTTTCATGACTCCTCCTTTCAAAAAATACCTAATGTCTCTACAGTGGTGCCCGAACTAAAAACGGTGCTGGATGATGATTCTCCAGCACCAGGATTTGGCGATTGGGCCCTCTAATCCCCAGTCACCCTTTAAAATGTAGAGTATAGAAAGTATTTTTCCGTCTTCTTATAATTCTTTCTTGGTGCAGTGGCAACAATTTCCAGTGCGCTTGGCGCGTATTGAAGAGGTCCGTGGTTCGATTACCCGCGAGAGATTGCTCATCTTTCATTTCTTCTGCTTTAAAAAAAATACCTAATCTCTGTATATACATAGCACCATATAATGGGGACCAAGTATTTATTTATTTCATAAAACAATCGGATACCAATGGCATCATTCCTCAATTCAAATTGTTATTTTTGGAAATGGTCACCGATATTTTTGCAATATTTCTTCTATTTTTATGCAAGTTTTACATCGGTCATAGCAAAATGTTGATCAATTTTCTATAGTATTACACTGAGTACATTTGCATTCTTCAGTAGCACCTTTAATCGAGCTTTAATCGAGCTGTAGACAGTGGGTCCTCCTTTGCAAATGATTCGATCAGGAAGTTTGCTGAAGTTTAATCACAGATTCTCTAGCTGTATTTGATGCTCCCATTTTGTTGGAACCATACGTTTTTCAGATATTTTACTCGACGACGCAGTTCTGCAACAGGTAATGGAAGAGGGTTGATACCTATGTTAACAATTGTGCAACAAGTGATATGTGAGAGCAGGTCCGGACAATCGGATATCGTCCGGATCTCGCCGGATCTTGTCTAAAGCTACACTCCGTAATCAAGACATTACATGGCCATGCAAAGTGTCAGACTGTTCCATAAAGTAGAATATACAAAGTATTGGTAACAGATCTGAAGGCACAATACATTCCATATTTGACTGAAGATATCTTAAGATTTTACATATTTTTGCCTTGCCGCGAAGTGGGAACAACTTTTGATGGGATAACATTATTCTAGAAGCTCACTGTTGTGGAAATTTTGCTGTGTTCTGAAAACATACAAAAATAACTTTGTAATTAAACATTCTCCTGATTTGCTATACATACTCGTTATATTACGCATTTTATAATATGCATTGCATTGATCACTGCACTATACTTAAGGCACATTTACAAGACTCATTGCTACACTTTTAATACAATACATATTCTAATACATATTACGCTGAACATTACTCTTGACAATTCAAAGTAGATTATGAATAATACAATTGATTATATAAGACATAACTTGATTATATGGTATTGTGCTTGGTTATATAAGATATAGTTTTTGATGAAACAAGCATAAATAAAGATAAAATTACACGATGTAGTAATACATATTGGTTACTTTATGCTGTACTTATAATATACACGATAGAGGTAATAGAGTTGAGGACACATCCCATTCTACTTTTGACTGAATAACATTACGCTAAAGCTCATAGTTGCATAAATTTTGCTGTACTCTGAAAACATACTAATAACTTTGTAATTGAACAGTCTGCTGGTTATATTGCACGTTAACACATTGCTATACGTAAAACAACCAATAGTATATATTTTTATAACACATATTACACTGAACACTGCGCTGTATTTATGATACCTTTACAGAACTCATTTCTACAGTTTACAGACTGAGTATTAGCAACATATTGATTATACAAATATAGCCGCACGGTAATAACTCTTGATTATATACAGCATAATTCTTAATACAAAGAGCTTTAATAAACTGTTAAAAATACACATTTAAAAAGAAAATTACAGAGTGAGGAAAACCCACTATACTATCTGCATTCCATGAATACTATAACTTCTAGAACTATACAGTTGTGTAAGAAAGAAGTTATGTATTATTTGAAAAAAGAACGTACGAGAGAAAGAAGGTACGAAACCTGAAGAGAGAAATGACACTTCTATAATTGGTGGCCCTAAATATTCTACTATTCTGTAAAATAAATAAATTTTTGAAATATGTCTCATGTGTAGCTTCCAAACTCAACCTCATGTGATTCCAGCGATCCAATGTTAATGAAACTATATTTTTCTTTTCAATTTCACTTAAAAATAAAAATTTAAGATGCCATCAAGATGAAAATATGAGAGAACCATATTAAAAGTGTTTTTTGCTCGATTTCGATTTCTAAATGCATTGCGAAAATTTAAATTATTTTTTTAATACATTAATTTGGTAAATAAAATAAATGTAAGAATTCTAAATAGTGTTTCTCAACTTGTTACTTAAAAGTTTTGGTACCTCTTTTTGAAAAAAAAAAGTATATGGAGAATAATAAATTATGCACTATGACTCCAAAAACTTATTTCTCATCATAAATATGTTTTATAAAATTATCACATTTTAATGCCGAGAAAAAGTTTTATCAACTGATAAACAAATTTAATGCATAGATATTAAACTAAGGAGATACTCTCTACATGCATATTTTACCTAACATGATAGTACACATTCCTTACATGATTATTTTGAGCAAAACTTTACTTGAAAACTGTATGTTCAACTGCAAAATTTATTCAATATCAAATCTGAAAATGTTTTGTTTTAAATTATTCAACGAATATTGCATACCTTTGATAACGAGTCAAATATTATGCTTAAATTAAAATATTTAAAATTTGATATATTTCCATCGTACTTTTTATTCGAAAGAAAAACTTATACTCCTCACTTTTTCAAAGTTAATATCCATAAGCATATGAAAATTATATTTAAAAGTAAGCTTGAAAAAACTTATCAGGATAGTTAATTAATGTCACACTCTTTAATCATTTAAGATACCTACAGTATAAAGAGAATGTTTTTAATCCGATATAATTCCCTTAAATGGGTGGTGATAGATAACCGTCTTAGAGAGAGTAGATAATAGAAGGGTTTTCTTACTTCAGAATTTAAGGAAAGTATTTTGACACATACGCAGTTTGAAGTTATAAATGAAAGCCAAATTGAACCTGTGAATCTACTAATGATCATTATAGAACTTGCTTTTCACATAATTATTATGAGCATGAATGATGATATTTAATTTACAAAGCGCATACATTAAGTTAAACTAAATTAGTAAAAAAAAAACTATTGTGTCTCCCATATAAGATTTGCTTCATGCAATATTAAATTAGAAATTTCATTACACTTTTAAAACTAGAAATTATTAACAATTTTAACATTTCCTGTATTTTTTAGGAAAAAAAATATTTTAATGTAAGGTAAAGTATCTAATATTGTAAATAGACTTGGATTCTGTAAGGAACTCATTCAGCTGAATCGTATTAAAAATTAATACTTTGCTAAACATTTTATATGATGCCAATATATACATATATTCTTGCTTTGTGCTCGCTTAGTGACAAATCATCCGAAGATATACTCGGTCAATCTTAAGTTTCTTAACAAATTAAGCATGTAGTATATTTTCTTCTATTTAAAGAAATATGTAAGAATATTTAACTGAATTTTCCCTAAAGGTATTACTGAATTCCTAAATAAAATTCTATTATTATTCAAATATCTTCATAATTAATGTATTTATTCATTGGATTAAATTTATTGTTGCGCTCTAAGGGTTAGTGGATTTGGAGTACTTGATGGTAACGCCTGATGAAGAATCGAGTCAGAATTTATTCGCCAGTATGACACAGGACATTTCCAAATACACGTTAAGAGTTGTCGATAAACTACGATAAACACGCTGAAACAACCGGCAGCACAGCCTTCAAACTACAACTGAGAAGACAACTTCATGGCAAAGCACTAAATTACAGCTCCCGACTCGCTTGATCCTCTCAAGATAACATCTGAACTCAACATACAACTACTGAATTTAAGATACTACTGCTCTAATCATGCATTCATTGTATATATAGCTTTAACCTACATTTGAAAATATTTTCGAAAACCGGTGCGAATGTGTTCTAAACTTTCTGGCTCCGTCTATGGCATATCGGCAGTTTTGTCCCCAAATATCGAAAAATGAGTGATTTCGCGCCAAATCGGGCAACCTTACCTTTTCGTGCCACTTTTTGCGACCCTAACCTCGCTTTGCGGGAAAACTATCTTACCGCAGCTGGGCATTTCGTAACACTATAAAAAGCATGTAAGTACAGCATAACTTATTGGTTTCTAAGTTCAAGACATATTTTTTAACAATCATTACATGTTTGAACAACTGTTATATCATGGTTAGAATTAATGTAAAATTTTTACTACTGGGGTGAAAGCGAATGGGATTTTCCAAGTACTAAATGTTAAATAATTGAAAATAAGAGCCACTGTTATTCTAAGTATTGATGCAAACCACTGATACATACATATTAAAAAATATTATGTAAATGTTTTACAAGTTGATCTCTCTAAAATGGTTCACACAATTTCCATTCCGTCTTTGTATATCCTACTTTTAAATGACATTGATGTACATTGGCTCTAGAAAAGAGGGCGAGAGCCAATTCTATATATCCCGCTCTACTCAGCCGACTGATGAAATTCAACTTGCATTTCACATGTCTCGAAAGCGCGTTAGATAACAGGTTTATAAGTATCGTGTTTTAACATGCAAATTTTGATACAATATCTCACTTTTTCTGAAATGACTTGAGGGGTTTTCCCCATATTTCGATTCTACGCCTCATGTTATGTCAAAATGCCAAGTTTTGCAATAATCACAACAGCAGATTTATTAAAATTAGAATTCAAAATTTTAATCTCAATGTTAATTGAATTTCTAATATATTTGATAATGTAGACTTTCAGGCTAAATTTAGTTTTTTCTCACTTAATTCGAAATTTAGGTTTTATTCAGAAAATATTCACACTTCTTTTGTTTATTTAAAAAATTGCATTTTAAAATAATTTTTAAATATATCCATCCTCAAAAATCTCAACAAATTTACGGTAAAATTTGACTCTCAAGCAGCTATTTTAGGGATTAAGAATTCCTTCTTATCCTCTCCATTTCCGACATAAATTCTCTTATTGCTTTAATTCCAAACCACAAAATTGACATTTCATGGATCAAAGAATATAAAGGGTCAATTTGGTAATTGTCAAGCAGATGAATGTATTAAAGAAGCAGCGTTTAAACAAGATGGTATTGAAATCATCCTACTACGGCCTCATTTAAATTTTAAATATGAATTAAAACAACTTGCTTTAAATATTAGCAAGATGTCTAGAATAATGCTTCGCAAGGAAGATGCTCATATAATATAATTCCAAATGTAAGCTTTACTCGCATCTTTCATTAAATTATTATATAACAAGACGTAGTCTCTTCTCCATGTATTTCTAGCAAGAAATATGGGAAAATCCGGCACCTCAATATGTGGATACAGAACAATCCTGATCGTTACGCTTTCTTATGCCTTTTAACTCAGGATAATCACATAAATTATATACAAAGTGATTTCACATTTCACAGTTTTCTATTAAAGATAAGCATCATTATTCTCAGTTTTGAAACCGTATGAAACGACTGTCTTCCTACAACGTTGGCTTTTGTAACAAGCATAAAATCTTACATGCTGCATAATATTAATGAAGTTATCATCATGTGTACATTTTCTAATGGATTTCACTTATGAACTTTGTGAACTGTAGTAACTTACTCCAAAATATCATTTTTAACACATTTGTTATATTGTGAGGGTTTGTTTTTAAAATTATTTACTGTATTCAATATTTAATAACTATATTTATAGTTTTGTTTCGTTTACAAGTCATGGTATTTTAATAATTAAAAATTCAACTTACGGTTAGCATATGTGAATTATATTTCTCTTCTATTTTTCCCTTTCTACACTTTTTTCATTTATTTACTTATTTATTGAAAAGCTGATAAAATTTCTAAAGGTTCCGAATTTTCAGATTCTTAACTGCTTTTGTTAACACTGTGGATCCGTAGTGAATGTTTTAGCACAGTTCATCACAACACTGTTTCTCAGTACCTATTCTGTTAATTCCTGTTATGTTTTTAGCTTATCTGCTGTTTTTGTTACATCAGAACAAATGTTAACAACTTAATTTGTGAATCCTAAATTTTAATGAATATGCATTATAATTCTATTATGTCCTAAAACATTATATTTACGAAATACTGGATGCGGAGTGTACGGTGGGGCTGCACGATAAACCATAATAAGTAAACTCCAGTTCCTTTGGGAAGCTTCAAATGCTCATCTCCTCAGCAGAAATCAAACTTTCCTTGGCTTTCTCTTACAAGGCTGAAATTTTTGTTAAAGGATAGATAGTATAGGAAGGCATTACCATTTCATCTATGGCACATCTTTGATGTCTCCCATAATTTTACCTGTACCTGCATTCCTTGACTGCTGCCAAGCGTATAATTGATTATTAATCGTATTATATCTGTGTCAAAATGCATGACCAGACAAAATCCTCTCTAGGGATAGGAGAAGAGGGATGGGGACCCTCGAACCGCCCCGGGTAGTTCTTTGGAATTCCAAATTGATGTGGAACATTAGTATTTAGCCAGACTCATAAAGTAACTAATATACCTTAAATGGATGAAAGTATGCTGGCGTTGCTTCCACCTATATCTGAGTTAACAGGCTGTGGTGTTTTGTAAGAAAAGATATAATTTCGTGAAGCCCTTTCTAAAAGAATCTATTTCGTATTTGCGCTGCTCGTGAAGAAAACTACGAAAATGTCTGTGCAGTCATACTGCCAGTCTGAATTCGAACTGAGGTTAAATTAACAGATTTTAATGATTTTATCCAGTGGGCTACTGTGGCGGGTCCATATTTTGCTGGCAATGCCGATGTTTCTTAAATAGTTTATATAGTCATTAGGTTATTTTGAAGCAGGAAACATGAAAAATGAGCAATGCTCTCGCCGGATCTCGAACATAGACCTCTCAAATGCGAGCCGAATGTGCTACCGTTACACTACGAAGGCATGCAAAAACGAGGGAGAAAATAGTGTTAAGCAGTTTAAAAACATTACCTTGTTTCAATGGTTATATTTTGCTGAATAAACCAAGACAGCTGCAAGTTATTTACAAATATGCTCTCATTTCTGCGGTAAGTAAACAAGGAACATTATTTGTGATAAAAATTTTGTAATTTTTGGTACAGAGTTGCACCAGATATCAAAAGATTTTACTACGTTGTTCAATATCGTAAATGGGATTGACTATCATTTTGAAGTGTTTAGATATAAATTCAAAGCTAATACTGAAATTAATTTAGGTTAGATACAAAAATTCAGATTCTTTTAGCATTTCAATGTTAAAATAACCTTTACGTATCATACAGTTTTTTAGCACTATGTTTTCAGTATCCACTCATTTACTTATACTGTAGAGACATTAGGTGTTTTGAAGCTGGAGACGTAAAAAATGAGCAACGCCCTGTCTGACACTCCAACATCGGACCTCTCGAATACGCTCCGAATGTTCTAACCATTACAACAGGAAGGTATGCTAAGAAGGCGAGAGAAATACCTTATATACTTCCCCTTTTAAATGGCGACGGAGGGATTAGGGGACCGAATCGCCAAATTCTGTTGGTGAAGAATCATCATCCACGGCCTTTTTTACTTCAGGTGCCACTATAGAAACATTTGGATTTTTGATGTTGAGAAACGTGAAAATATGCAGTGCTCTCTCCGGGACTCGAACCTCTCGAATACGCGCCAAGTGTGCTCACCATTACACCACGAACGCATGCTAACAGGGCGGGAGAAGTAACTTATGATACTTTCTTAATTTTTAAGCTTAGTTTTTTTCACACAGCGTTTCAGCAATTTTTTATCTCCTTCAATTATTCTATTGCAACTGAGCATTAGTTCACTCAGTTTCAGACCACAATTCTGTCATCAATTACGTTTGTCAATTGTGTTTCCTTATCTTACACAAGTAAAAGGAAATTTGAAGTATACTCTTTAGCGGTAAAATGAAACTTGGGAAATAAAGGTTTCATATTATTTGCTATTTAGTCTTGCATCGGATTTTTCTCCGTTAAAAGATTCTGGCATACCTCCAACTATAACATAAGGCTTTACAAGAACTTAAGTTTCTGACCTGACCAAATGTTATCTTTCTTACCATTAATATCAGGATATTTACAAAGTTTGCTTCAGAAGTTTTTGTTCTTTTATGAAATTGATCGTAAAAAAACATTTGAACTTCTTTGCTACCATCTAAAGACTACCGTCTTTTTCCAATGTTCTCTATTTTTGATGCTTGATTTGATGTGATTTAGCATTTTGGCAAATTACCAAAATGCTGGGGTAAAGTATAAAAACGATGAAATACATTTCAAGGATGTTGAATTTTCTAAAATGATGATATATCGCCAGGTTCCTAAAAGGAAGTATTAGAAATAATTTGGGAGGAATGTTAGAGAAAGATAATCAAAAATGAATGCTTCGAATATTAAAATATACTATTAAAAACTGAAACATTAATCAATGTTCGTCAAATGATAAAATATTATGAAATGTTATGAAATTACTAAGTTACGTCATTACTGATGTATATTCGGGCCGTTACCGAGCCGTAAACCTTGGAAAGTATTCGATAGTATTTCTGGGATTCTATATTCATATTACATCAGGCCCTGCAACACTTGCAGATACCTAAAGTTCATGAACATTTTAATCATACGCAGCGTTCATTATTTAATCCAGTAAAATATGTCCAGTTTCCCTTCCCCTCTAGATACTGGCGAAGTTCTCATTACTGCCACTTTTTTATTGCGTATCCAAGAAACAACCTCTGTGTTGCCTCAATTTATCACTTAAATCCTTTTGCTTACACTTAAATATTTTGGACTATTATGATTTTGTAATAACTAGGATTCTTCTCAAAGGGTCTTAACATTATTTTCATTCTTCTAAACTTTCAGAAATTAAATACGGCTATACAAATGGACTAAATGGGATTTCTTTTGTGGCATAGTATTTTATTTTGAAATGGCTTTATCATATACTCATTTATAATAAACGTTTAGATGTATTTTACTTTTCGTAATTTCACTTGAAAATATTAAAAATTCAGCCCTCAAAATTAAAATTTTCTGCATTATGCTTTGCAAAGGTAGTGTCGTTGTTAGAAAAATTAGTTTGTTAATTAGTTACTATAATGTTACCGCAATCCAGTAAGAAGAAATTAAATTAAAATGGAAATATTTTACCTATCCAAAACTTTTCATAATTACTCAGAATTACACTACAGCAACTCCGATTTTAAGGTCTCTTCACAACACCTAATATTAAGAAAAGTAATTCTACTATTTATTTAAAGCTAACTGATACCGCAAAAACATATTAAATTTAAATTAACCCTAAATTTTGCTTACACTTTACTTCATCTAAAGACCTAAAAACATACAGAAATTCGCATGTGAAATTTTAAATTTATTACCGACGCTGCTAATAAGACTTGGATTATTACCACTTAAGCAGAGCAAAACGAAATAAAAATTATTAAATTAAAAAATAATAAATAAATAAATAAAATTTATCAAATCATATTTCCATAAGTTCATCACAATCTGACTCTTAGCGAATTAGCAAATATTGACGACGAAAATATCGACGGTCTAGTCACAGTCAAGGAACTTCAGATCTAGAGACCATGCTTCCAAGCGTTTGTTGGTCTTTTTGCATCAAAATAAATATAACTCATACCAAAACAATTCTGTTGCAATTGATAAGGAACTCATGCTTGTGTAGCTTTAGATTGTTATGCTTATGTAGTTTATATTTTTTCTTGTTCAGCACGAGATATATTTACTTAAACAAATTTTATTTCACAGGCTTTATGAAAAAATAGTAGCTCCTCTTTTCATGTGCGTAATAATTCGTACTAGAAACACCCATCGTCACGAAACTGCAGCTGCTCTTCTGAATTATCCACAAAACATAAAGCTTTATAAGAAAATTGCAAACTATCAAAAGTTGTGAAATTTTAGAACGGTATAAACGTGTTTTTGACTCCCTTCAATATATCATCCGAAATTTCAAATGTGCAAAGTAGAAGGGATTAATTATTTTACGATAACTTCAACAAATAATGTTTCCAAAGGAAACAAAACAATTAAATTGATAAGCAGGTAATGGTTCTAAGCATGATATTAGCTAGTTCTGCCGCGCAACAGCAGCTTTTCGTTTTACTAATTCCTAACACCATATTCCGTGCATAGGCCTAGAAGTTTTAGCAATATATGCCAACATATATGCAGTATTGTGGCTTATACTCAAACTAATACGGTACATATTCCGTAGAAAACATCAACTTCAGTTCCATTTATATCTTTGACGATAAAACTGATAACTTTTAATTTAAACTAGAATATGCAATGTTTTTTTGCCAGACTATCTTTCGTCATGCAATAAATATAAATAACTGACAATTAAGCGTAAAAGAAAGGCACAATTGAAAGGAAAATATCTTGTTATTGTTTGAGAATGATTAATTCAAGCGGAAAGCAACATAAAATTTTCCCCATGCTGCTACCAAATTACCAAATGATGTGCATGCCGTAAATGTGAAAAAATTCAGAACTTATTGTCCATTAGTTCAGACACTACTGTAACTACAATGTCGCAAGTTTATTTTTCGAATAAATGCTAAATCTATTTTATATTTATCTTACATGTAGGTTTTTAGGTTTAGCTAAAACTTTGCAATAGAAACTTACACCTCTGTCTTATGTATTGATTGGCTTCTACTTGGAAATATACAATAAATTAAATACCGTATTTATTCGTGTATTCCCCCTCCCAGCTTTTTATCACAATATTATGAATTGTTTTAAGCATTCATGTAATTTTACCCTTCTTCAGACTTTTCAGAAAATGAGTTTCCCTAAATGTTGCAATGGTCTCTTCCATATGGTAATTGTTTTCATCTTCATTGATTTGCTCGTGGATTTTGAGTTTATAGGCTCTGAGGAAGCAAAGGTTAGGAAGAGCTTCAGAAAAACAATAATATTTACTGTTCGTTTGCTTTATGGTTTTGAAGATAATTGCAACTCAGGCTGCACCGATCACACGGCGACGATGACAACGATGAGGATAGCGAAGGCTTAGCTACCAAAGACGACACAGACAGCAGTTCCAGCAGCATTGAATGATTCGAGGCCAAAGAAGTAGCAGTGGAAGAACAGTGAGATCTGACTAGCAAGGAAGAAAAAGTATCTTATTGGATACTTTAGTGTTACTATTTCTACATATTCTTATTGGAATACATATTTCTTTTAACTAAATAACATTGTGATAAATGCAAGTAGTTTACACCTGAATTCCTTTCATTTGCTATACGTTTACTGGAACCGCGTCCTTAGGAAATTAAATTACAAACATAATTTTCCTGCTATAAACGTAATAAAAAATTGAGAAAAAATATGCGAGATAAATAAGGTAATCATGAATGTAAAAAGGTATCCTTTGCTAGCACAGCATAAATAGAGTTTGCCATTAGCTAAACAGAGTCGATATAAACGTTGACAAGATATAAAGCCTGAAACTAAAAATAATATGTTTTGCATCGTAGTAAGAGTAAAAAAATATGCAACATTCGCATTTCTTTCTCAAAGTTGTTGTAAATGCTTAAAATTCAAACGCTTAAAAAAATTATTATTAAGACAATTACGTCAAACAGAACATATCTTATTCAGCGAGTTCGTAAATTATAATAACATACATTAAATCTTTTATTCAACCTAAAAGTTATGCAGTTTAGTTTTATAATTATCAAGAAAATTTTAATTGCATTTGTTATACAAACACATGCACACACATATATATATAACAAGCAAACATGTAGCAATAATGACTGCAGTATATAATTTAAAAATAGGGTTAGAAAAATGCGTGCATCTTTCAAACTTTTGCATTTTAAATTTTTGTTCCATATTCCACTTGCAGTTTTTGTACTTTGTTTTAATTATGTTTTTGCAGTAATGTCATTAGTAACTTCACCGCTTCTCGGAGTCAGTGTGCCAGACTGCAGAACAATCCATTTAAGCATCACGGCTGTGAAAATTTCTAAGAACTGAAAAGCAAAAAGATTTTTCTCCTACTCAAATTTCAGCTAATAAAGCTTAAAGCACTTTAAACTCTGGTATTATATCTAATAACCATTTGCAAATTACAGTTTGATATTAAACCTTTAAAGCAACATGTTAAACTCGTCTTCCATACGAAAGCATTACTTATCATATTGTAAGCAACAAATGATGCATTTCTGCCAACTATAAACTCAAATCTTATATAGTTTTTGGACATTCAGCTGTGCATTTTATAACTTCTGCTGTGTAAAATAAATTAAACTAGTTGTCTTCAACACCTAACAGCTATACTCTGAAGTAACTCCAAGATCTAGTTGAGTCATCGCCTCCGGTATTCCTTAACTATTAGCACACAGTGCAACACAGGTATAAAATGTGAAGAAAAAAATTTTTAACACTCCTCGTTTTAACAAAATTAAAGGATAACAGAGGAACGATCTCTTGTCACATAAACTTTCTGAACTCAGACTACTTACCTTTATATTAAGATTGCTCTGTGATTACAGAAACATTCGAACTGAAATCTGCAAGTGATTAGGCTAGGAATCTTCTCGACAGCTCAGCGACGCAGCGAAGCCTGTTGGTAGCAATTTCACTGCTACAATAAGCGACTCTCCGAGATGAGGAGGTAGCAAGACGATGTTAGTTCCACTAAAAAAAACTAGTGGCTAAAATTTTATCTCCTTCCTTTAAACTATGGCGTTTGACATTCAAATTATTCAGATTAAACTTCCGATCCGATTCGATTTTGATCACATAGATTAAATTTCTGAAAGATGGCAAGCAACTAAAATATAGGTTAGAAATTAACTTACAACAAACTGTTAGTAAAACTATAATGTTCTAGCTAAATTTGTAGTATTTAGCAGCTAGATTATACTTAAGAATTGTTAGGGACTAATCACTTGGTTTTAATGCTTCAATGAAAAGTAAAAAAAAAAGGTTAAAATACCCTTTTATTAAATTCAAACTATCCACAGATGAAGACGCAAGAGAATCACGCCGAGTGGAAAATAGAAGAGGCAAATCGACAACCTCGTATTCGACGTAAATTTTGTAAAATTGCAATCGATTTCGAGGGCAAAGCGGGTCCCCCTTCACCAGGAGCAAAAAATTCTACAAATCGAGAAAGCGAATATCGATCATATTTATACCCTATAGGCAATCAATGTAAGGAGCCGATAACGCCATCTGACCGCAGAAATAGTAACAAAAATGAAGGGTTACGTTAGTAGAATTTTAAAGGCATTAGGCAAGATTGGATTGGAATTATTCATTGACTAAACAGATAAATTTTTGTGAATGTGAAAAGCTTCAAGAAAATCCAATTCCCTAATGGAACCAGCTTTCTGGATAATTCTATTTTTTGTTACTATTTCTACCGACAGACGGCACTATAGGTTCCTTACATTGCTTGCCTGTAGGGTATAAATATGATCGACATTTGCTTTCTCGATTTCCAGAATTTTTTGCTCCTGATGAAGGGGGACCCGTTTTTCCTCGAAATCGATTGAGATTCTACAAAATTAACGTCAAACAAGGTTGCTGATTTGCCTGTTCTATTATTCACAAATGGCCGCTCTCGGGCTTAAGGAAGCCTCCATTTGGACTTTAACTTAAGACAGAAAATAAGAAATTAATCTAATGCGAAATAAATTAAAAAACCACGCGTAAACTGCACAGAAATAGCTAACATAGTTGGCCCTAAAACCAGCGAATATGGCCGAACATAGTAAGATTTGCTTAAAGTAGCGACGTGACCAGAAGGCAAAACTCTTTCTACTAAGAACGTCTCTTCTAGTGAAGGGACGGACACTTCAACTTGAACACTGGTTCCAACTCATTTACATCAAACTAGATCCTGAAAACTCATTCTGGCAGGGAACTGTAGGTGCAAAATGAGAAATTAAAGAAAAGTTTATTCAAAAATAGAAATAACTATTAGGAAATTGAAATAATTCCTACAAATTAGAGCAGAATTTTCACAGCTTCATGACCCCCAATTGCGTAATTTGTCTTCACTGCTGATCTACTCTTCTTAAAGATTCATCATTCATCTGAAAACGCCGCTGTTGTCAAGATATCGTCTCCGAAAGTATCCCATTTCCTTCTGCGGATGCCGGATATACTCCATCTTACTTTTGTCAGAAAAACAATCATAAGATTTGCTTATACTTAATATCTATTGTTTACTTAGCAATAAGAAAATGACTCTTAACCACTTGTATAGATGAAGTGTCACTACAATATCTGTGGTTCAAGCAGTCTAGATCAGTTAACAAAAAATCTGGTGTATACGCCACATGACTTTCTTGTACGAAATATTAAATTATACGCATTTTTTCTGCCTTTCATTTGACTATATTTGATCGAATTGCATTGGAGATATATTTCGCATTCAATTAATTCACTTCTCACTTCGCGACAAGCAAAAGTACATAAAAATTCAAAATATCTATATTAAAATGTGAAAGATATAGAAAAACATAAAACACAAATACGGAAAAAGCAAATAAAATTTTTTTCTACAATTAAAATTACGGTTTCTACGCAAAAACAAGCAATTCGGCAAGAAGACAGATATTTTGGCAAACAAAACTGAAAGTTTACTTTTGGTCTCACATGGCGAAAAGACACTGAAGGCCTAGAAATTAACTTAATTTGTTGTAGAGGCTATGCTGGATCAATATACGAGGTAATTTAATAACTTAAATTATAACTCCAGAATGGGTTAAGCATAATTTAATTCGCAAAAATAAAAGAAGATGTTACTTTGTTGTTGCGGAACTTGGTTTCTCTAGATTGGCAACAAACCCACTATTCTGCTAAGTTTTAAATGTAAGCTACTATGGCTGCTATGACAAAAAAATAGGCTTAGCCGCCATTAAACAACTTTTATATTGTGGATAATTCTACAACTATAACATGCAGATTAACTAAAGGTGCATAAACCTTAACCGGAAGATAAGAACAATATCCAATCACTTTTAAAGCAAAAAATGTACAATTTACAAACATAAAGAATACAGAAATTGAGCTCACTAGGCCGAGTAACAGAGTGGATATATATATATATATATATTTATATATTTTTGGTGCAGCCGATTGCAAACAAAATAGGAGGTGAGCGTCTACATGTTATGGCAGTCTTATGTAGAAAATTTCAACGTTCTGAGGTTACTCATTTTTGAGTTATGTGAGATACATACATACTGGTGTATGTACATAAGCACAGACGCCACAAAAAAATCTCTTCAGAGTCCATTCTAAATCAGTTTTATAATTTTTTTGTGAAAAATAATCGTTTATTCCGTCTTTACGTACGGATATCACGCAAAAACATCGTTAAATTTCATTCTATATTGGTCAAAATAGATATATTCGTTGAAATATGATTCTCGAAATTTTTCCGGATTAAAATACTTGCTTTATACTTCGTACAATAAAGTAAACATTAATCTGAATTCTGTATTACTTTTGGTACAAAGTATTTAAATGGTTTCATGTTGGTTTTATACATCTCATGTAACACTCAGTTTGCAAATCTGACTTATCTTCAAAGCATTTTCTTTGAGGGTAATTTTTGTTTTATTCTTCAAATATTACCTTTTTTATTTTGTTCTATAGCCACAAGGGAATTATTTCTTCTTTTCATTAAAGACTATTATTTGAATTTCTTTTTCATTATTTTGAAAAGGAAAATGGATTTCTTTAAATAAACGAAAAACCTTTAAATCAAAACAACTCCTCTTGTTTCTCGAAAATAAGTTTATAATATTATATTTTATACATAACATACTTATTTTGCGCAGATATAAATCTAATAAAAGTTGTGATCTTGCGTTCGATCTTCTGATCACTCAAACATTTTCCAACCGGAAAAATTTTACACTGTATTTAATTTTTACTTGTAATTCCTAATAATGGCATATATTGTTCACAACAGAATAATTGTATTCATCTAGATTTGTTTTCTTATTCGTTTACTATTACATGCTACTCTTTTAATAGGCATAAATATTCGCGCATCTCTTAACGCACTAACGAATAAGAATGCTTTGTTGAAATGCTTTCAAATTTCAGCAAAACTAATGTACACTCTTTTCCTTAAATTCTTCAGTTTGAAATCATTTGTCATATCTCTGACACTGTTTGGCAGTAGAATCAATTGTTTCATCTTCTAAACCTGAATATTTCTTCCTAAAGACATGTATTTACATAACAGTTAGTTGGATTTCAGTGTTTATATTTCGATCGAATGCTACATTCGTATTTTCAGCGCAAACAAACTGAAATGCAGAAATGTTCTTCTTGAATCGTGCTTTAAATCGTAAATTTCAAATTCTTCTATTCAAAACATAAAGCGTAAACTTCACGAAATGCATTTTTTCTTACCTCTTTCCTATAGTTTTTCTGTAGCCTGGTATATTTATGTGGGCTATAGGTCTAGATGCGACATCAAGAAAAGAGTATAGATTTGAAAAACTAAAAAGATAGCTTTTGAAACCTCCTAAGTTTACGCGCACTTTAGCTGTAGCAGGAAAACTTCCATGTTTCACAATGGACGAATCATCCTTTTATGTTATTCTCAGAATATATCTAGAAACACTAAAAATGCTCCGCTGACGTAGATAAGTAAGTTCTTTTAAAACATCTTTTGTCTGCTTTGGCATTCTTATTTCGATATAGAAGACATGCATGTACGCTAGTTTGGAAAATTATTTTTTTTATCTTTTTAAAAAAATTTTGGATATAAAAATATTTCTTTATAAATCAGTGTTTCCGTAAAAAAGCCGTAAGATATTCAGCCTCTGAGTATTTTCTTCTTTTGTTGTTTTTGGTTTTCGAATTTTTTAACCAACTTTATTACCATTATATTTCCTTTCTTAGTTCAAAATTCAAAAAAATATTTGACATAATATAAAGTTTCATACATTGATATTTTCGTATTTTCAAATTGAAAATTATTTTCTTAAACCTTTTGTAATATATTCGAAAGGCGTATTACCTAATTCCTATATACCTATCTCACTTGCATGACAATGACGTCAGAACAAGCCCACGAAATTCACCGTGGCAAGGAAAGCAAGACAGCGTCTGTCGTTGGCAAAGCCTTGAAGCTCCATAGAGGTGACAGTACGACTTTGCTCAATTCCGCCCCCAAATTTGAAATCATATTCTTCACACGTAAACCATGAAATTTGAATTAAAATTTTAAATTATTAAATTTTGCTAAGTTTGGTGCAAATTTACTGAGAAATTCAAAAATTTATTTTAGCGTACTTTTTCAGTTTGCGTCAAGAATAATTTTTTTGGCGAACTTCTTAATTTATAGCTACCTAATTTTCCTTTCCTTTATATTTCCTTATACGAAGTAAAAAGGAAGTATTGTAATCGCGAAAAATTTCGGGTACCATATTTCACCGAAAATATCCATTTTGATCGCTATCGAATGCAATTTAATGATCCTTTTGAGTGACATCCATAAGGACAGAATCAAAGATTCTTTTCCCCCAAAATAATTATAAAACTGATTTAAAATGGTTTCTGAAGAGATTTTTTCTTGGCGTCTGTTAGTACGTACATGTGTATGTATCTCGCGTAACTCAAAAATGAATAGCCTCAGAACGTTGAAATTTTGTGTATGGGACTGCTATAACATGTAGATGTGCACCGCCTATTTTGGTTGCAATCGGCGGCAATGGAAGTAACTAAATTTAAGTATGTTGTGTAGCGAAATTAAGCTAATTAATTAATTCATTCATTTATATTCTAAATTACGCTACACAATGTGTATTTTATTTAATTTCTGTGTTCATTTGGTTTACCTTTAATTAGAGTTTTGTTTTTAAGATAGTAAGCTCGTACTTTCGTTTTCGGAACGCGATTGGCAGCTTACATTGGAAATGGGGTGTGTTTTCCATGTTATAATCTGGATTTTAAAATGCTTAATTTGAGTTTATATAATTATAATTATACTAGAAGTAACAGAAATATTTGCACTTAATTTTAAAAATTACTCTCAAGTCGGTAACTTAACTAGTTTGTGAAATATGCTAATTTAATTAACAAAATGTTGTAGCTTTCGTAGGGTTTAGTGTGATTGCTATCTTGTCATTATTAAGCTGCTTTTGGGTGATTTATAAGGATTTATGAGGAAAGTCACCTTGTGTTTTCAGTAGAGTTCTAGGTTTACTGAACTGAGAATTTTTTTTATTTGGCAAGTTTCTGGCGATATTAAGGAAAGATGTTGAATTAATGCTTCGAAAAGTAAGAATTTTTATACTGTTTTCTTCGGGACGTTTTTGTCAGGAATTGTCACTTTTTTGAGGGAGTTTTGGCGCCGTTGGTAAACGTTTCTAACAAAAAGCAGGTGCACGCAGTTTTTCGCGGTCTTCAACTCTCTTATACTCGCTTGATTCCCAGTGTAGCTGGGTGCAGTATGAGGTCGACGGGCAAATTCATGCTCGCTCTTTTAATACTCTTGCGATCTCATACCCTCCTGAGAACGTTGTGCTTCGGAATAGCTGTGAGGAGCCTACTTTAGGTTCTCTCAAGATGTAATCCCCTCGGCGTATTTACTGGACCCTCGATAGAAGTTTTATCTCGGATGTAGCCTGGTTCAATCTTCTGGCGCAGTTATGTTCGTGGACCTGCGTACCTTGCTGGAGGAGGCCATCAGCCATCTTTAGGAATTTTCTACGTCTCGCCTGCTGTCCTGTACGTATCCGTTTTGCTGTGCCAAATAGATCCTTCCTGGGTTCTGTTTAAATGTTGCCACTGGTTTGGATTCAAGCTAAGTGACCTTCTTAGTGAATTTAATGAATCATTAAATTTAATTCAAATAAATAATTCCTTTAAAAATCAAGTTAGAAAGGTACAAATTCATGTTTATTCTTTTAGCTCATGGTTTACAATCAAAGTTAATTTTTTTTTGTTGAAAGAGTCGGGAGATTAAAGTTCTTACTAGTGTATAATAATATAATTAAATGATCAATTAATTTTATTTTGTAATACGAAATTTGATTGATTCTAATATCAGTTTGATAAAATGTTCAATGATTTATTTTCTTTTTTTTTTGTCTCCCGGGAGCATAAAATTCTAAAGGCCAATAGTTTAAAATAATTTTAATAGTAAAATAAGTCTGTCTTATTTATAAATTTGGTATGATGTTTTATTTTATGTACTGGTAACCTATACATGACACAAACACCAGTATTCATTGGATTATTCGGGTACTTCAATCATTAATCACAACGCACATAAATGTTTTATTTTAATGTGCTACCACTAAAAGCTCTAGTTTATATTTGGTCTTCTTCAAAGGCACTAATATAACTTATCCACTCTGTTTCTCGGCTCAGTGAGCTCAGTTTTTTAATTCTTATATGTTGGTATATTGCGCATTTTTTCCTTTAAAAATAATTGAATTATGTTGTTCTTACCTTCCGGTTAAGGTTTTTATGCCTTTAGTATATCTGAATGCAAGATTTGTAGAATTATAAATAATTTAAAAGTTATTTAAGTGCTGCTAAGCTAAATCCTTTTGCTCATGGCGGACATATTTGTCTACATTTGAAACTTAGGAGAATATTGGGTTTGTTGCCAATCTAGAGAAATTAAGCTTCACAATATAACGCCTTCTTTTATTATTCAGAATTAAACCATACTTAATCCATTCCGGAATTTATTCCAGTAAATAAGTGTTTAAGATTTACTTCATAATTTTCAATATAGATATTTTGTGTTTTTATGTATTTTTGCCTTGTCGCGAACTGAGAACTGAACTAATTGAATGTGAAATAATGAATCATCTGCGAAAAACTCTTTCTTTATTCTTTTTGTTTGTTTGTTTAATTTCTTTTACGCAACGTTTTAGATTTATTATAGCATTTAAATAGAACATACGTCAACGATTAGGTAATTCTCCAGATGATATATACAATTTTTTTTTGCATTCTGATGAGTTATAAAATGTATGAGATGTAACGCTGTTAAATGAAGCTACCGCCAGAGTGTCACTGTGGTAAGCAAATATAGTGAATTTTAAAGAGTGCATTTATTCTATTGTGGTTTTATGCGCTATCGATGAAGTAGATTTAATCCAATCCAATAAGTTTAAATGAAATGCAAAATGTGTATAATTTAATATTTCGTACAAGGAAGTCATGTGTGTACACATCAGATTGTTTGCATTGCAGACGAGCGAAAAAAAAATCATCGTTCATATTTTAAAATAACTTTAGCAAAGTGCGTAAAACACATTTGATGTTATTATCGCTCAAAAACAGATGCCAAACTTTAAAACGCGCCAACATGTCATTTTACGTTTATCTTAGAAAAGTTTCAATAAAAAAAAACTAGTTTTTTGCAGGTGTGCCTAGAAATACATATGCTTTAAGAGGATGTTAAAAATTTTACAGGTTATAATACAAAAATTTTTTCGAAAAATGTAAAAAAAATTTTAAAATACTAATTTTAAAAATAATTCATAAAAAATTGTGCGAATTATATTTGGATTAAGCCTAAATTTCATAACTCAGAATTTGTCAATATCTGGAAACTGAAGAAATCCGCAATGCCCACGAAGGGACTCGAACCTGGGCCTCTCGAATACGTGCCGAGTGTGCTACCGTTACACCATGAAGGTATGCAGAAAGAAGGGAGAAAATACCTGATATCTTATCGTTATATACTAGTACATGTAGCTGAATTTAAGATTTATATTTGTAACTCTACCAGGTATATTCTTAAAATTATGTAAAATTTACTCATCATTAGCAGTGTATTGTTATTATTATTTAATACTTAGTTGTTTATTATTAAGAAAACGAGATATATAGATGCCCTCTATGCAGAAAGAAAAGTTTAAAAGAAATCTAAAATATACACGCAAATTAAAGAATAAAAATATATGGCATACAATTTAACTTGTCTCCATCCTTTTTCTTCCTTTCAAAATTCTGTAACAAAGTAAGAAGAACCAACGAAATTATGAGGTCACAACTGATGAAAAATAAATATTTTCTTCTAAATATTTAATGCTCCTCATTTGTTTGCGACTAAAACATTTTGGAGTATACCGCATTTCTCATGAAATGGAAAAACGTTTCAGCAGAGGGAAAGAAAAACATTTATGTTTTGCACATGATAAGGGTTTCTTTCAAATTATTAGCTCAGATATGACAGTGAGAAGA
>KK116356.1:159374-173294 GCA_000611955.2 Stegodyphus mimosarum
TCTTACTATATATATATATATAAATTCAAATTTAAGTATTTTATTTCTCTTCTCAGTTGCAGGAAGTATAGTCAAAGATCGACAGGTTTTTAAAAGACAGAAATTGATACGAATTTAAGCTTTTCTGTTTCATCCTTACCAATAATTTATTAGTTTTCAGGATAATCAGGAATGTCTTTTAATAAATGCAAATATTTGAGATTAATGACAAGCCTGTAAAGTAATAGATGGAAAAAAAACTTTATTTTCTAAATTAATGACAAGCTTGTAAAGTAATGGATGAAAAAAAATCCTTATTCTCTAAATATAAAATTTGATTTATAAAACTGCACAGTGTGTGTAAATCAAAATATAGAAAGCATATGTATTCCAAGAATACATGTTTGACTATCCTTTATATGACTCTTTCCAGTTAGAAAAAGTAATACTAAAGTGATTTCGTTTATAGTTATAATTCAAGAAACAGCATGTAGCTAATGTATTTACACTGAATGCAGTTTATGTTTTTCTTATTTTGAGAGCACATTTGTTTATATATTCCAAGAAAATATTCTGCAGTTTTAGGATAAAAATCCCTTTGCTTATTGTTTTGTTTCTTATAAAATTTATTAAATTATGCATCGTTTGTTTTAACAGTTTATTATATTTATATGCAAGCAACAAGATTTAAATTTTATGTTTAGCCTGTGTCACAACTCACGAAACGGAAAATTTCAGAAGTACTTCTGTAAAGTTTAAAACCGAGTAAGTACGCCATTTAATGATTTAAAATAAAGGTTTCCTGCTTGGTGTTTTCCATTATCGTTTAAAGAAATATTTTATTTTTCTATACCAAGAGATTTCTGAATATGTCCAGGTTTGAATCCCGGAGAAGGCATGGTTGTAACTGTTTGTCTCTTCATGGGAGGTAACGGTGGCCGCCTACTAGGTGCCCCTGTAACAAAATGTCCACCACTTCTGGCATTAGGATTGGCCACTGCAGAATAGGCAAGTGCTCGCCATTAATTTAAAAAAAAGTTTTCTGAACGTTAAAGCAAAGGATTCATCTCCGTATTCATGCACAGATAAAAATTATGTAAACTTCGTTTATTGTTTAGCTGTTGAATTAAGACGCAGCTTTTGGAACAGCAGCTGTTGAGTAAAATATCGTCCTAAAATTGTGATATTTTAAAATTCTGTCTTTCCAATCAGATTGATTGGACTTTGAAATTTTAACAAAGCACACTAGGGCAATTCGTCTAACGTGACGGATCTTTTCGTAGAGGGCATTCAAAATTGAAATTGACACGGTAATATGAACAATGTACATTGCGATAAAAAAAATTGGACAGTTCAATAACGCCCGATCTACTGAGCCGATTGACGAAATTTAAATTGCGTTTTTATCTATGGAAAGTGCGACTATTGATGTATATTAGATTTTTATGTAGAATTGTTCTAATATAGGTGTTTTGAAACAAATCGCACTTTTTCCGAAATTACATGCCATTTTTTCGATATTTCAATTCTACGACTCAAATTGGGCCTAGATATTAAATTTTGTAATTTTTAGTGAGAAATTTGCTTAGAAATTTAAAAATTTATCTTGACTTATTTTTTCAGTTTGTGTCAAGAATAATTCACTTCGCGATATTCTTAATTTATAGCAATATATTTTCCTTTCCTTTAATTCATTGTACACGAGCGGGCAAAATATCATCATTTACGCACTTTCAAATAATTTTAACATTCAAGTGCTTAAACCACATTTGGAGTTATTATCGCTTATAACATATATGCCAAATTTCAAAACACGTTTGTATGTAAATTCACGTATATCTTAAGAAATTTTGAATGAAAATCTCTAATTTTTTGCAGGCGTGCCTAGAAATAAAATCTACTTTAAGAGAATGATAAAAATTTTACAGGTTGTTATTCAAAATGTTCGAAAATTTTTCAAAAATTATTTAAAAATACAAATTTTAAAAATAAGCCATAAACTTTTGCGAATTATATTTGGATTAAGGTTAAATTTCGAATTTTGAAAGAAGGAATGAAGTAAGTTTAATAAAAAGATAGATATTAATAAAATATATCAAATTCAATTAACATTGGAAAGCAAAACTTTTGAGAGCCAAATTTTAAAAACTTCTCGTGCGATTTTTGCAAAACTTCGCAATTTGGCATAATTTGATACCTAGAATCGAAATATGGAAAAAGGTTGCCATGTCATTTCAGAAAAAGTCTGATTTTGTGTCAGCATACCTATATTATAACAATGCTATAATTAATCTAATATATTCATGGACGACACATGAAAAACATAAGTTGAATTTTGTCAATCGGCCCAGTAGAACGGTAGATAGAGAAATGTCCCTTTTTTTCCCGCACTGTACATGTTATTATGTTACAAGTTGGAAAGCAACGACAAAACTCTTGTATAGTTGGACCGTTTGCTAGGATTTGAACGTGGGTCAAACTATCAACGTGCAATAATATTACCTGTCTCTGGTGGGCCTGCTTAATAAGTTAAAATCAATATTTAAGTGTACTAAAATATACTAAATAAATCCCATAAATATAAAACATGCATGGGTATACATTAATTCACGACTGAAGAGTGAAAATGAGAAAAGCATCAAATACCTTAAAAGAAAAAAAATTGCCATGGAAATAGGCACTTGTTTCGTTACTAATCCTATTACGCTTTTACGGGTGTTTTACTTTTTTCCCTCTTAAATGCCATGTTTAAATTATATTTATTGACCATAACGCATGAATTTTCTGAAGTTCACAGTATTTTTTGCATTCCTGTAGATTTTGAATATTTTTTATGTAGGGGTTGTAAGTTATTTTTGCATGTTTCTATTCATTTCAGAGTGATTTTTTTACCTGGAATAAATGTAACTCTTGACTAAATATTTAAATAAATTTTTTTATTCATTTTTTTAAATTATTTTGGTGATGTCAATTTTAAATTTAATATCTTCTTTTTGGCGAGCGTTCTTTTGTAAATAGATTGATTTCCGAAAAAAGCCATAAGAAACAGCAACATTAATAATAGTGTAAGATCAGATAAATTTCAACAAAAACCTCAAGTATATAACATCAAATGTTTCTGAAAATGTTTAAAATATTATTTGTTTTAAACACGTCAAATGCTTGAAACACAATTCCCATCTACATGACACTTTTGCTTTATTCTTCTAGACAATGCTATTTCTAAAATCATACCAACTCTATTATATCCAGATTTAATGCTACTCTGCACATGTGTTAATAAATCATAATCCTTACACTGATGAGCCACTAACATCCATTAAATGGCATTCAGTAGTGAATTATTGTATCATAATTATTATTATAGCACTAAATTTATTATTACTATAATGCTAGATCTGTATTATTATTATTATTATTGGTACATTTCATAGCCCCTTTTGGGATAATGCTAAAAAGGGACTATTAGTCTCGAAATAGGATTTTGCATCGGTTCACTATAAACGGCGAATCACTTTTAAAATTGTTGCCGCTAAATATTATCGCCCTGTATTATTTTTAAAGAAAATTAATTAATGGAGAATCTGCTTGTATGTATGTGTGTTCTTCGCATTGTAAAAAAGCGAAGGAACCTAAAGCCATCAAATTTTGAATAATGTTGTCCTCCACCCGAAAATGTGTACCTGGAAACCTGAATTTTCAGTTTCAAATTGGCTTTATTATCTGTTTCATATTTTGAAACACTTTACTGATTTTTTTTTGTTTACAAGCACATCGATTTGAAAGCCAACAATGGCAACTCTGTAAATAAAACATTTTCATTTCCATCGGGAAGACAAAAATGTAAAATGTTACTCTTCCATGTGAACTAACAAAGACCGCTGTATGAAAACGATGTTATTCTACAACCAGAAGTAAAATCCTTTATCTTCCACGCGCCAGCGTGTTGCGATTCAGAAAAGCCTAAGATTTTTTCAAATTTAATTTGGAAACTTCTGAGCAATGAACTAAGCGATTTAAAAGCAATAAACACAGTTCTTAAGACTATATTTTCCTACTTTTTTAAAGTGATTGATTGAAATAAACACGTATCAAAATCATGAGATGTCTAATTAGAAATATTGTTATTATACTACAGTTGGTGTACTCGTTAAAATAATCCTGTACTTTTTCGTTTATAATATAGCTATTTTAGGGGCTGTCTGCCCTAGCGATTAGGTTTTAAGGAAATCGAATATAAAATGTGTGTGTCAATGTCTAATACTGTATGGAGAATTCTAGAGAAATGCTGTTTTTAAACATTTTGTGATTTTGCTGTAGAAGTAAACTTTACGCGGCGTAAGTGGAAAGAAAGTGATATTTAGTAAATAAAATTAGCACATAAAAATAAGTTAATAATAAAAAGACAAAAACAAAATTATTAGCCACCTTACTGAGAAAATTATATATTGGTACTATGAACTGAGAAAAGACGGAAAAAACGTAACAGTATTATGCCAACACTTAACACTGCATCAGGAATTCTAAACATATGCTACTATGCAGCTATCAAACATTTTGTGATTGTTTTTCCTTGAGTTGTATGGGGCGTAAGCTGGCAGAAAACGGTGCTTAATAATAAAGCTAAAAAGATAAAAAAAGGGGGGTTAGCAAGAGTGAGTGCAAGACCAAACTGGTACACTGAGAACACAGCGAGAGAGCAGAAAACCTTAGCAAACTCTTTTGGGCAACATTAAAATCTGAAACTTTTCTTTTCCTATTATTATTATTACTGTTATTTCATTCGCACGCAACCATATTGAATTTTAAGGGTTTTAAAGCTTGGTTTTCTATATCCAATCTGATAACAAAAATGGGTTATCTCTCAAAAATGTGTTAAAATTCAGTTGTTAATAAACAAACAAATCGATTCACATCGTCACATCTACCAAAAATCTGAAAAACAAATCACATTTAAAAACAAATATCATTAATATTCAACTGTTGTCATTATTACGCTTAGTTATTAAACTTATTTTTCGTTTTTCTTCAATATTTTTCAAGTTTCTAGCCAATTCATTTGCCTTCCTGTAAAGCATTTGTCTATGCGGCTTCTTTGAATGGCGAACCATTTCAGAAAAGCTTTGTCTATACTTCCATACTTCACTTTTCTTAACGTTTTCCTGGTATCTGATTTTTTCCACCAGCAGGGGGTATAGAGTTTTGATTTGTTTCGTATGGTACCAGCTTTAGATTTGGATAAATTGCATTTCTGGCAGATATCGATTTGACTGCATCCATTTTGTATTTTTCGAATATTGTTCACCTCATTTTCGATGTAGAAGCTTTACGTTCACAGCTCGCTGTGCGGATGAATTTTTGCTACAGAGTACAGAGAGTTTGTTCCAGGAATATGTAAGAATTTTGTTCTTCTGGAAAATATCAGAAAGGAAGGTAATTTCGTAACCTACATGACCTACATGGTGTGTCCTTTGCGAACATAATAATTTTTCCTAAGATATGTATCTGTTGCAACACAAAGATTTACTAAACCTTTATAAAGAATGCTTAATGTCTTGCACAAGAACTAAAGAATGCAAATCCCAATTCGGAAGACACTGATACACTCCTGCCCTAGAACTTGGAGATACATCCTACTTTCCTCTGCATTGATATTCAAACAAAGTCAATCGATGATGATCAAAAATTTTGTATTGTTTAAAAGAAGAATCTTCTGAAACACCGCAAGCATATAAAAATCACTAATTCCTCTTTTCCTGACTAGTGAACATTTCAAAATTTCATTCATATTGTCATCCTCCAATACAGCTATGTCTGGCAGCTCAAGCAAAGAATTTGAATGGACTCAAAGAACTCATTAACGTTTTCTGCTACGATGGTCATGTACACCGTATGAAGTCCTATTCTATACATTTAACTCAACAATATCTTAAATTAGGTCACTTGCTTGTACCTCCGAGCTTACCCCAGGTGTACAGTAGTAGGTGCTTTCCTTCAGAAGACACGCAATATCAACTCAAGCATAAGACCAGGGCTGTTGTCCTGATGGACGTCCGGAATACTGAGAGAGAGAGAGAGAGATGCTTATTCTATCTTCATTCTTCTGAGAATTGGATGTCAAACCTTTCTACACAGCATTTGTTCAGAACACAGAGAAGCGTGAGAAGGAAGAGAAAAGAAAAACATCATATAGGTGTTTCCCTTTACGGTTGGAATGAGGAAAGTGAATATAATTTGGATTCTAATATCCTAGACGGAGATTATTATAACTAATTTATTCGTTATAGTAATATTTGCTTTAAAACTCTCAGAAATTCCGGGAAAAATACGAAACATGCAAAAATGTTTCAATCGAAAATGTCCTTGTATTTCGTTATATCCGATTTCCATCTCTTGGATGTTCGCTGTTGGAGATGCGTAGGAAATTGGAAGGGGCTAAAAAGTTCATTCGTTATAACAAGGATTCATTACCGGGTTCATTAGAGCGAGATGCATTTGTATCATTATTATTATCATTATTATTATATAGCTGTTTGACATGAAAATAATTTAAATGAAATTTAAATTATTATGTTACTTATTATCTCAATTATTACCATGCATAGAATTCGATATTTCCTACTTTAATAAATTAGCTTACTAAAAGTATTTTAGTATCTTTTACTTCATTCCTACTTTTTTTAATGAAGAATCGGGTCTTTGCAATGTTTGGGTCGACTAGCGGCCGAGTGGTAAAGTCGTTGGACACTGGTAGTTTGGTCCGGGTTTCGCATCCCGCTTAACGGGCTCGTTGGATGGGCGTCTTCATGTGTAACGTGTATACGAGCCAATTTCCTTAGAAAATCTTCCACGAAGGCATACCTCTCCTTAGGCAGATAGCCTCGAGTGCTTTGCTATAATTAAATATGCAATACCATACCATACCTTGCAATGGTTAGCCAGTTACCTTATCACATACCTTCCAGTTTTCTAAACATAGCATTCTAATGCTGTTACTGAGAATTCTATTTCTTTCACTCCATTCACCTTTACTTACGCTCGCAAAAGATGAATGGATTTCGAAAATTATTCAGAAATTTGAGTTTTATACTTTTGGTTGAAGCCTTCGCATTTCATATACAAAAATTGACTGCTTCAGGAAATTCTGCTTCGTTGAATGCTTATAGAATTTTTCTTTGCAGAATTACTTTTTGCTCTTTTGGGCTTGATCATCACCAGCTATCATATTCCAAGACAAAAGTGACTAAACATTTCCAGCACACATAAATTCATGCTGTTGTCTATTAAAGTCGCGTTTCTAACAAAGCAACATTTTTATTTATTTATACTTATTAAAGCTTTCTTTAACTCTAGATTTTTTTTCTTTTCTAAAATGAAGTTCACAACATTGTCAAGATAAGTCTTGTAAAATTAGTTCTGAAAAGTATTACTTCTGCTTTAAATCTGAAAATTTCTATCCTGTAAAATTCCGCTTACCAAAATAAAAGTTTTAAAATGGTTGTTAAGTGTTGTTTCCGCTTTTCTTGTAACGCTGAAAATTTTTGCCTCTATTGTCACCATTTCGTCGCGGAAATTCTGATTAAAATCAACAGATATTGCAAACATACACTCATTTATTTACATATAGTTTGCATTTAACTTCGTTAAACATACAATGACATTTGCATTTAATATGCAACGGAAGAAGTAATATCTCAGTCTATATCTAAACTGATAACAATATAAACTTCAAATTAAATTAATCTCAGAAAATTAATCATAGTAATTCGCTTCTTTATCAATCCAGACTGTACCGGAATAAATAGTGCAAAAATTGCAAAATTACAGGATTGAAACAGTAAATAAGCTTAAAAATAGATTAGAATCTGTTTAAAAGACCCATGAATACACAAATAATTCAACACATAAAAAAGCAAAACATGAAGTTTGCAATCACAAAACATTGCAAAAAAATTGTTCTCAAACTCTAATAGTACAGAAACAATTGTTTTGAAATCTAAAATAAATTACCAGTAGAATAAGAATGGGAAAATCAAAATCAAATTTTGAACTCCTTAACAATATAATAATAATTAGGAAAGGTTTCAAATGCAACATTAATTATGGTGTAATCAAAAAATGAATAAACTGTAAAAGGAAAAACAAACATGCCTTTACCTGTATTATAAATCTAATAAGCAACCACAATGCCAACTACTAAAATCCCACCAAGAACTTAAGCTCAGATAGGCTCAGTCTTTTTCATTTCAACGAAAAAAATTTTCTGCCACTTAGTATTAAAATTAATTTAATTACTAATTCCCATGAGAAAAAAATTTGTAGTGCCTAGTGTAATAATAATTCCGAAGAAGTTTATAAAAATTGCACTGACAAAAATCCAAGTTCGTAAAAAAGCGCCCGGTATAAAAAAAATGTATGCTGTTAAAAATGGTGAAACTTGGACAGTGTGTACTAACCATGAGCAAAGAATATATAAAGCAAATAATCTTGTTGTTACTTATGCTCACTTGAAATTCCTCGTGACAAGGAGCGCAAGAAAAGCCTGCCGTTTGCAACAGCTTTGAGCACCTTACAGGTGACTGTGCGTTTTAGCTCAGTTCCGAACCCAATTTTGATGGCGAGCACTCCGGGGGGACGGATCCGAGGGTCTTCCACTCTCTAATCTTAGAACATAAAACGAAAAAATTAAAGTAATAAATTATAGGTAAATATATAAGGTATTTCTCCCGCCTTCTTGGCATGCCTTCGGGGTCTAATGGTCAGCACGCTCGACGCGTATTCGAGGACCGTGGTCCGAGTCCTGGCGAGGACATTGCTCATTTCTTCAATTTCCTGGTTCAAGAAAATTCTAATGACTCTACAACTGGTGCCCAAACTAAAAAGATAGTGGATGATGATTCTCCACCACCAGGATTTGGCGACTGGGTCCCCTAATCCCCAGTCGCCCTTTGAAAGTGGGAATATATAACGTATTTCTCCCACCTTCTAGGCATGCCTTTGTAGTGGAGTCGTCATAACGCTCGACGCGTATTCGAGAGGTCCGTGGTTCAAGTCCCAGCGAGGGCATTGCGCATTTCTTTGATTTCCTGATTCAAAAAAAAATTCTAATGACTCTACAAATGTAAAGAGAAAGTTGGCAAAAAATTAAATTAGATTTCAAATGTTACAGAATACGGAACTCACACGAGTCGGTTTTCTTTAGACTTAGAAGCTAACGTGGGTCCGTTTTATTAATCAAAGAGATATATAATTAAACAGACTAATCAAAATTAAAAATAATGCTCGAATTTTGACAAAGAATGCCTAATTTAACTTTGTTACGATGATCCAGATTGTATGGTCATAATGGTTTAGGTATAACTCATCATGAAAAATTGCAGTATGGGTGTGAAATCAGTTTTAGATTGAAATCTGACTTCAAAATATAACAAGCTAAACTTCAAATCTCTGAGAACCTATTTGTATTAGACGTGTACAAAACAGTGAAGATGCTCAAGTAGTCATTCTGTTAACCAAGATTCTAACGTGGTTCATGATACCACGTGGTTCAAGATTCATATATAACAATATGAGATTTATTTGAAAATGTGCTGTGTTTAGTTTGCACAGATTTGATTTCCTTAGAAATCATAATAATAAACACGAAAAGACATAATGCAATAATCATTTTTTGTTACTACCAAGTGCAAATAGGAAATAAATTACTTCTACTGAATGCTACCTAGTAATCCTTTGTATGTTGCGAATCAAATGGTTGCTTTCCCAGAGAATGAAATTTTAATATCCGGTTCATCTACGTCAAGATCGTTGTCAGCTGTTGAAGACAGCATTGACAGATTTGTAATGGTAATCTTAACAAGGATGATACTAGATCTGTAATTCTGCAATTGGTTTGAGATAGTATCTGGAAACCGTTTGCGTGCAAGTCTGAGCATGATGAACAGGCTTACTATAAATAAAATATTAAATTAAGTTTTCAGGAATAAATTTAATGTTTAATTAAAAAAATAAACATCGCATATAACTAAAATGTAAATAGTGAGATTCCCAAAGAATTATTCTTATCACTAAATTTATGTTAAGGTTCTAATTTAATATATTACAAGATTTTAACTGAATGATAAGATAAGGTATCGGAAAAATAAAATTTTGAGGGAAACCTTTTGGCTTACAAAGCATTAAGAATTTACCTGCTAATATCATGTAAACGTGATTTTACGTATGTGAATGGGAATACTTCAGAGCGTACCATAACTTCTGTATTCAAATAATTTTAGAAAGGGTTTCTAAAATCTCAGAAACTGTAATTTAATTTTTAGTGTGAAACCAAATAATGAAGAAAGTGGTATAAAAAAACAAAAAAGCAAATTTAGCATAAAATTGATAACCGAAAATTTTAAATGACAAAAGAAAAAAAAAGTCTGAAAGCTTTCAGATTTATCATTACTCCCAAAGGTGCATTTCTTTAACGTTTTGTGTACTACCTTTATTTATTCAATATCATATTCTTCGCACTTACCATAAAATTAATTTAAACAGCAATATCGCAAAATAATTTTAAAATGAGCATATGTTTTGAATTTCCGATACATAGTTTCGCGCGCTGTAGATAAAAATGTTTTTTTTTTCGTGCAGTGTTGCCATTCCTCGCTTTGAAATCGTAGAGTTTGTTAATCAAAACTTTATAATGTCTGACAAAATATGTAATAGATTACAAAACAAATTCTAAATTAGGGCTTGCAGATGTCCATATTCGGTGGAAGATTGCGTTATTCGTAATTTGATGGTTCTAGATACCCTTGCTTTATCACAATGGGAGAAACATACATACATTTATACAGATTCTTCATTATTTAATTTCCTTAAATATAATACAGGGCTGTAATATTTGGTGGCAACAGTTTGCAAAGTGAATCAACGCAAAACTCCTAACCGAAATTAATAACCTTTCTGGGCTAACGCCCTTTGGGCTAAAAATTAAAGAATTCAGCTTTAAAGTTGTGATCTATTTTTTGTGAATAGGACATTTCAACGATATTAGAAGTACATTAGTTAAGTTAATTTTCTTTTATGAAAACATTCAAGCTCATAATTTAAGTTATCCTTTTTCGAAGATCTGCTCAATATGTTCTGACTGATACGACGAAAGCATTGTATATAACGTAGCCTAAAATGTCCCTAGTCAGCCTTTATTTTGGTAACCACTGATCATAAATACATACTTCTAATATATATATCTATATATATAATTTAAAAGCATTAGTTCTAAAAACAAAACAACCACTGATCATAAATACATACTTCGAAAATATATATCTATATATATAATTTAAAAGCATTAATTCTAAAAACATAAAAATCTGGCGTTTTCATTAACTTGGTCCATGTAACTATATTAAGTAAAGCTTTAGTCTTATTCTAAATAATAAGGAAGAAAGGAATGTGACTTTTTTCAGCTCGAAATGCATCTTAAAAATTAAATGGTTGTAGATTACAACGTTATGCTGTAAAATAATCATCCACAGATTTAATAGGTTTATTATATGATAACTTCTGTGTATAGTATGAAGTAAACCATGGAAACAAAATAGCCACGCAATAAAACTTTAGAATTACTCAGTCGAGCAGTATCGTGGAACGTTAAACGTAGGTCATGCTACTACGTATTAAGTAAACTATCAGGACAAATCGCTTTAAAAGATTTTTATAAGGTAAATCGATTAAATCAGCTAAACATTTGCTGAAAACTTGCGATCGTTATATAATTAAGGGTGTTTTCACTTGCAACAAGTGGATTTTTAAGTGGGTAGGACAGATTATACATTCTTGGATAAGGTACGCAAATGAATCGAAAACACTATGGGACAAATCATAATATTTAAGCTGCAAAATAGTATATTTTACTCTTGTGGGTGGGGTACATTTAAATCAGGAATATACCACAAATTTATGGTGGGCGAATACTAAAAGAATATTTTCATAAAGACAATTACTACAAAGGCTATTCGCACATTTTTAGATGATTTTGCTCTGTCATAAGAAATCGCTTGCTTAGAATTTTTCTAACTGCAACTATATTTTCCAAAGTGTAAATTATCGTCTGCTATTTGGAAGTTTTGTTTTCATGCAAAATGGCGCTTTTGAAGAAGCAATGGACGGAAGCCTACGTTTGTGCTCTTTACGAAGAAAATTATTCGTATTTAGTTATTACAAATTCTGTTAAAGTCATGATGTTTCGGTATCTAAAAGCAATGATAGATAAATTGTCAATAAGAAACGAAGAAAAGGTCAACGTTTGCCTTCAAGAAAAACGTTTCTTCAAAATTCGTATCCGAGGAAAAAACAGAATGTTGCAAAGGTAAGAAATTTGATATTAAAAAAAATAAAGAACAGTAAAAATAGTGATTAATGTTGATTTGAATCTTAAAAAAGACGAAAAAACAAACATAAATATGCATTGCCTTTCTCCACGCCATACCGCCGGAAGCAGAATGCAGAATTCTCTATGAGAAGCAATTATTCGGGCAAAAATGGAAAAATACTGTCATAAGACAAGAATCTTGTCAATGTATAAAGGACTTTAATAAAAATAGATCCATTTATTACCATCAAAGAGAAGAAGAAAGAGTCTTAGAACATGGTTCAATGAATCTAAAGAAAGTTTTGCAAAGGGATTCGTGGTTGGTGCTGGTTTTTGATATAACTACAAACAAAAATTAAAGAGAGTGCAGAAACCCTTAAGTTCAACTCCACATATTATAAGAAACATGTTTTATGCTTAGTTTTCAAATATGAAATACCTTCACTTTACTCACAGTGTCATCACTCAGTACATCTGCATCAAAACAAAGCAGCACACGTCAAAATACTTTGTTAATTTTCTGGAAAAGAATGGAACAAGAAACTTTTGGCAGGGCTATACCGTTAACACATATCCCTGCTAAATCTCCTGATTTATCAACCAATGGATTTTTGCGCTTTTGGACATTTAAAAAGCGAAGTGTCCAGACGTCGACCTACAACCCTCTTTGGACTTTGGAAAGCTGTTCAAGAGGAGTTGTATAAAATACCTCTTCCGCTATTAAAATGTTTTCTGATCTTAGGAACAATGGTGTAAAAACATAATAGAGATTGTGAAATTTGCCAATCCAAACGTGTAACTATCAACATAGTCACTTTGGTGGTTCAGTCTTATGTAATAAAAGCTTAGCTTTAAACAAAACAAACTTATTTTATTTACAAGATTACTGAAATGTGGTATTAATTTGCCGCTAATTATCAGAGCCGGCTACTCCCTTACAGACATTCTTATTCAAGTTAAGTGCATCTCAAAGGTAAGGATTACAACTACACTCAAGAAAAACAGGCGGGTTACAGCGCCCTCTGTAGGCGTTTCGTAACACTCCCCACCTAAACTCTTAACATAGAGTTTATAACAATACTTACCAATTTCCATCATTTGAATTTACATCAATCACAATGCAATAAAGTAATTACCATATTTTTACATATGATCTTCTAAACAAGTTTTCTGTACAAAGCTTTCTTGACTAAACTATTAATACAAAGAATAGAAGAATAAGTATACTATTAGCACATAACAATTAAAGAATACAATAATGAAAACAAAAAAGAAAGTTTCAATCTTGTGAATATCATACTGTAAATTTTTTAAGACTCAATCATTGAGCTCTAAGTTGTAAATTAACTGTACTGGCCTTCTTATTAGTCCAGTGCCAGTTTTGATCGAACATGAGCGAACTTTTCCATCCCTTCCTGGAAAAATCTCTATGATTCTACCTAGTCACCACATATTTCTAGGATAGCGTTCTTCATAGATTAATACTATGTCATTTGGTTTGAATTCAGTTGCCTTTGAATTTTGCTGGCACATATTAGCAGATCTTAAATTTACTAAATAACCCTTTCACCAGCATTTCC
>KK116356.1:173422-190369 GCA_000611955.2 Stegodyphus mimosarum
TACCTATCAGAAAGTGTGCCGGAGTGAGTGGAGAGGGTTCTGAGGGTTCACTGTACAAATAAGTGATGGGCCTGGAATTGATCATGGCTTCAATCTCAACGAACACTGTTTCTAGTTCATTGAGAGAGAGCGATGAACGGCCAACAATTTTTCTAAGACTTGTTTTGATCGTTCTAATCATTCTTTCAGAAAATCCTCCTCACCATGCTCCTCTTTCAATTATATATTTCCAATGAATGTTGTAAGAAGAGAAACAATTCTTTACAGAAGGATCAGAAATGCAAGTCCACAGTTTTTTTAGTTCAGTGTCTGCGCGCTTGAATGATTTTGCGTTGTCACTGTATATAACTGAACCCAGTCCTCGCCGCGCTATAAATCGTCTAAAGGCCAATAAGAACACTTCAGCATTCATCGAAGTTACCAGTTCTAAATGAATAGCACGCGTTACTGCACAAGTGAATACCAAAAGGTAATGTTTATTGTTGCTCTCTTTAGAGAAAAATGTTCCAGCATAGTCCAATCCAGTTACAGCGAACGGTGGTGACTGAAGAATTCGATCTGGAGGAAGTGGAACTACATCTTGAACTCCAGGGCGAGCACTGTATCTTTTGCAAATCACGCATCTGTTCAACAAGGATTTTATTCGCTGTCTGGCTTTGACAACCCAAAATGTTTCACGTAGATGCATCAGAGTCCACTCCGGAATGAAATACACCTTCATGTGCGTTGAAAATTAACAAATCGACACTTTGACGGAAGTATCCATGGATGCTTGGCAGATTCCAAACAGTCTGCAAATTGTATTCTGCCTTTTAACCGCAGAAGGCCGTCTTCGTCGAGCTCTGGATTTAATGAGTAGATGTTGGACCCTTTGTCAACTGCCCTTCCTTGAGATAAATCGAGAATTTCCTTTTCGAAATACTGAAATTGAGTGTTTTTAATCCAATATTTTTCAGCATTCATTAATTCTGAAGCGGTTGTCCACAAAGTTTTTCGGATTTAGCATTAGAATTGTTGATGAACCTGAATATCCACGCTGTTATTCGGTATACCTTGCCTAATTTGTTAAACCGATTTAAATCGATCAATGATTTCGAATTTTGCTCTCTGTTTTTGTTGTCGATGGCAACTTGTAGGACATTACGAATTTTTCTTTTTTCCACGGATATCTCCTCCTCATTTGCCTCCATGTTTGGTCTCTTAGGCCACACATTTTCAGGCTGGAGAAGCCAACTGTGTCCGTTTTGCCACAACGGACTGGAGATGATGGTCTCAGCTCGTTCCCCTCGAGACAATAGATCTGCCGGATTTTCTTTGCTACTGCAATGGTACCACTGGTTAGCGTTGCAAATTGCTTGGATTTCTGCTACACGGTTGCCAACAAATGGTTTCCAGACATTTGGTGATTTCCTTATCCAATGGAGTGTTATTTGGGAGTCACTCCAAAAGGTAATATTGTTGCTTAACATAGGCAAGACTTGTTTTAAATATTTAGCTAAGCGAGCAGCTACAACAGCTCCCATTAGCTCACATCTAAGGAACGTTAACGGTTTGAGGGGAGCTATTCTACTTTTTGCCATTATGAAACTCGTTTTAATTTCCTCATTTTCATCAGCGTATCTAAAATATACCACTGCTCCAAAAGCTCTAGGTGTCGCATCACAAAATATATGAACGCTCAGCTGCGTGTAATTAATGTTGTGAAAGAATTTTCTAGGGAATTCGGGGATTTTTAAACATTTCATTTCCGCACACCAGTTCATCCACCTTTTCTTGATATCGGTGGGAAGTGAAGCATCCCACTCTAAACCCAGAAGATAAATGTCTTGCAATATTATTTTTACGCGAACTGTAAATGGTTGCAAATATCCGATAGGGTCAAATATTTTGGCGACAGTTTTCAATATCAGTCTTTTTGTGTCGCCTTCACCATTTCCAATTGACTCCTGAACTGGTTTGGTGTTTATCTTTATTACATCGTTACTAGGATTCCAAATCATGCCCAAAAATTTTGTTTCTTTATTGACCTCATCTTCCCCTTTAATATTTGATTGTATCCATAATGTATTTAATTCATCTGAATTCGATTTTAGTTTTCTCAAATTCATACCCGCATCCCGAAAAATATTTACAGCATCTACAGACAATCGGTATGCATCTTCTACAGTTCTACCTCCATAAAATAAGTCATCAACGTAAATAGAAGAATTAAGTATTTTAAAACTCTCGAGACGGTCCTCTTTATACCCTTTAATGTGATATTTTATTGTGGCAGCCAACAGAAAAGGACTAACCGCTGTTCCGAACGGAACCCGACACATGCGCATAATATTACATGATTTCTAATCATTTCCAAACCAAAGAAATCTTAAGTAATCCCTGTCTTCTTCTGCAATGCTAATCATTAAAAATCACGAAACCTCAGGATTACGTCAAGAACATTCGGACTCAAATTTGGACCGGTTTCTAAACATTCGTTTAAGGATTTGAATTTTCCGGTCTTCGAAGAAGCATCGAAAACTACACGGACACTAGTAGTCTCAGAATCGCGAATTACAGCACGGTGCGGTATATAATACTGCGAAGGTTTAATTTCATTAGGGCATTCTTCGACTATTTTTTCCCCTAACTGTTCTTCAATAATTCCCCTATATTTTTGCAATATTTCTGGAGTTTTCTGTAATTTTTGCTTTAAAAATTCAAACCGCCTTTTTGCGATATCAAAATTATTTCCTAATTCTTCCGTAGTAGATTTCCACAATAGTTTACATTCGTATCGTCCATCTTTAAACCGTATATCTCTTTCAAAACGTCTGATTAGGTCATTATCAGTTTGATTAAATTCATTTTGCCCTTCATTTATTATTCCCATTGAATCGAGTTTCCAAAACACGCTTAAATCATCTATTATCGAGGCATTTCCTACCATTACTGCTAAGTGCTTCAAATCGTTACCTTCCTTTCGTTTATTTTTTTCATTCCCCACTAACAGCCATCCAAAAATGGAATTTACGGCTTGGATATGTTTATTTATGCGTTTCCGGCTTGTAAGTACTACATCCCAGAATCGGTCGGCGCCAACTAATATTCCCACATGTTGTAATTCTTCACTGTTGTTTACATTTAACTCTGCAGAATGTAAACCTAAGCGCTTCATTTTTTCGAGCGTGTTATGTCTGGGACTCTTTATGGGACAAGCTGATATCGTGCTAGTCACTAGGCATTCCAATTTTATTTTATTTTTTTCATTTCTATCTCTTAATTCAATTACGACCACAGGATAATTCTGATCTATTGTTTTTTAGTTCCAAACGAAAAAACCGACAATGTTTCATTTCGGATAGGTTCTAATTTTAAAGATCGCGCTAAGGTATCTTTAATAAACGATTTTTCGCTACCTTGATCAAGAAGAATACGAACAACTTTAGTTTCATTTTCGTTGCAAGCTAAACCAGTACATGTTTGCAATAAAGTATTTTTTGAAACAGAAATATTACACTGAAAAACCAAAGTGTTAGTATTAACATTTGACACTAAAGGTTTCTTTTTCAAACTCGTGGCGATTGATTCATTTTCAGATAAATTACATGAATTTGATTTTTCCTCATGACCTTTCAAACAGATAGATTCATGATGATTTTTGCCGTTACATTTACTACATACATTTTTATCTCTGCAAAAACGACTCAAATGGAACTTCTTAAAACATTTAAAACATCGATTATGTGCTTTGAGAATATTTATTTGCTCAGTTACCCCTTTACAGCATTTAAAAGAATTATGGTGTTTCTCACAGAAGATGCATACTCGCTGTACTGTAGTGTTAAATGCACTAGCCGTGGGTGTATTTCTGTTGTGTCTTTTATTTACAGCTTTCTGATTATAATAATTAGTAAACGTTTTATTTTCACCGCAAGCCAATAAAGTAATTTCGCGACATTCGACCTTCTTCTTTAAGAATAAAATGAATTTAGAGATGTCAACGTCGCCTTCATCTCTTTGCCTGTTAAATTCTAAAATTAGATCGTGGGACAAGATTTTTTTCAAAATAGGCATTAACAAATGTCCGAAAGAGCCTGATGTAAGCTTTATTGCTTCTAAATTTCGAATAGAGATTTCAAGCTCATCATAAATTCTGCGTAACGCAGAAACATTAGAAGAATTTTTAACTTCTTCCAAATTTAGTATTTTATTCATAAAGGAATTTATAATGATGTCTCTTTTCCCGAACCTATCTTTTAGAATTTTTACGCAGTTGTCATAATTATCGTTAGATAGTTCGACTCCTGAAGCAACATTAGCAGCTTGACCAGTTAAAAAGGTTTTAAGATATGCGAATTTTTCAACTTTAGAAATGCTTTCGTTTTTATCAATCATACTTTCAAAACTATTCCAAAAATTTTGCCAATGTTTCGGATCTCCGGAAAATTTTTCTATTACTAACTTTGGCAATTTAACTGAACATTGATTTCTTAAATTTTCATTTAAAGAGACATTCGTGCTTTGATTATGCGAATCACTTGAAGCTGACTCAATCTTAGTTTTGCTTTCAAGGTAACGTAATATTCTACTTGAGTATTTCAAACATTTCGCTTTATATTCCTGACTCGCCGTAACCTCTTTTTCCATTTGATCAACTGCAATGGAAATTTCGATTTCACTGTCGAGAGCTTTTAGTTCGTTACTTCTTTCTATTAAGAGCTCGTAATCATCTCTTAAATCCTGCTCATCAAGCTCCTCTCCTGACTTTAATTTAGCATCAATTTGATTAATTAACTGGGTTGTTAATTTTCGAACTGTTGTTCTTTTAGCTTTTGCTAGTTCTAACGCTGCCATTTTCTTAATACTGTACAACAGAAATACATATAAGGATCAAAAAATAAATACAAAATGAGAGACTACCTTTTATTTCCTCCCGGGCATGATTTAGTAATCCAAAACGTGATGGTCTAATAGTCCCGAAATTCTTTCCTTACGATGCACCATTGTGAAATTTGCTAATCCAAACGTGTAACTATCAACATAGTCACTTTGGTGGTTAAGTCTTATGTAATCAAAGCTCAGCCTTAAACAAAACAAACTTATTTTATTTACAAGATTACTGAAATGTGGTATTAATTTGCCGCTAATTATCAGGGCCGGCTACTCCCTTACAGATATTCTTATTCAAGTTAAGTGCATCTCAAAGGTACAGATTACAACTACATTCAAGAAAAACAGACGGGTTACAGCGCCCTCTATAGGCGTTTCGTAACAAGAGAATAAAGGGTTATCAAATGGAGCATTTAAAAGAGAAAAATGTTAGGTAATATTTTTCTGCAAATAAAATGAAAATCGTCTAGAATTATGTGAAAACCCTCTGCCTCTTTTGTGTTCACACGGTTATTAGGATTTTAACTTAGTAATTTTTTATAAGTACTCCAAGTGCAAAACATGACATTTGTACATAGGTTAAAGATTTCCCTCCTTTAGGTCTAGGCATTTTTTATTATTTCTAGGCACAATGTTTCCTCTTTCTGATATCAAACCATCAACACTAGAATTACAGTTGAAATGGAGGTACGGTCATCTTGACCGTATTTCCATTTTAATTGGACATAACATTTTAATTCTTTATTTATAACTTTGATATATTTGATATTCTAAAAATTTACCAATAACACATGATAATATTTTTGTTCATTTTAAGTAATTATTTTCGACAATATTAGTGTTTATACCTAGAATTACGGCTATCGGTCATTCTGACCGTACCCAGAAAATTATAGATTTCCCAATGTCTTTATGACGTGTTTAGCTATTCCTGGTTTGCTGATAGATAAACAAGTGTTTTTTTGGTAAGGCAGATGGCATATTTTACAGGAAGACAGCAGACATTTTACAGGTGGGGAGGGAAGGGGGGGAATAAAAACACCTGTTTGGAATTTTTGCATGCCACGTGTTTACGCATTTCCGTTGTATTAGAAAGTTTATTTTTCAGTAGGCACATATGGACTTTACTTCGTTTAGATAGTTTTGTTGTTCTGACCTGTTTATCATGTCGCGTAGAAGCACTGGTAGGAAATATCTAGCGACGGAAGAGCTGCTGAAAGTTTTTGAAAGGCTTTCTGATAATTCTGCGTCAGAAACTGAACCTGATGAAGAATTTCATACCGAAAGTACATCCAGTTTATCCGACGAGGACTGGATTGTTCCTACTGGAAAAAGTGAATCCGATTCGTCTGATGGAGAACCTGTTTACGGAAAGGAAAGTAAAAATTTAGGTCAAGATCCCAAAGACTGCAAACTGATCCATTTGCCCTTGTTTACGATATATGGAATGTTCTTTAGAAAACTGCTTCAAATGTTATAAACTGGACGAAAATATAGTAGTGAATGAACAATTATTTCCTATGAAGACCCGATGGCGATTTATTCAATATATTCCTAAAAAGCCGGACGAATTCGACATTAAATTTTGGTTTGCTACTGATGTGTAGTCAAAATATTTCCTGAACAGGACCAGCTAGCTAAATAGTAGGTGGACATGCAACTTTTCGATTGATGGAACCGCTGAAATTAGTAAAACAAATGAGGAATTCAGGATAAGCTCCGTTGGCACAATAAATCGTACAAAATGAGAAGTACCTTATTCTTTCAAAAATACGAGGGCTGAGCTTTGTTCTACTAAGATTGCTAATGAAAATATAACGCTTACGTCTTATCAAGGAAAAAATACCAAGAACGTCATACTCCTGAGTGCCACGCACCCAACATTGGAATTCGCATCTGATGAAAAAAATACACCAGAAGTTGTGAATTAATGTTTTGGACCCGATGGCCAGAAAATACTCAGCGAAGTCCTCATCCAGCTGTTGTCCAGTTCAAGTTTTTTTTTTTTAATATTCTTCATTTGGCTGTGATAAGTGCATAGATAATTTACAAGGAAACAATTGAATATAAGAATATTAGCCGTTGTGATTTTATTTTTAACACGGCGGAGGAGCTTTGAAAAATGTACTTACATTTCATCCAAAATTCACAAATTTTCTGTATCTAACGGAACGAGAATTGGTACTTGCGTCAGTCCTTCCCGTAAGCGTAAATAATGCCAATAATTGCATACAGAGGCAACAAAACTTTGAAAAGTGTGAATACTGTAAAATATGTTTTTGGAGCCTGTACAAATAAATTTAACAATTAATGATGTGCATGCACTGCAAAAGAGAGTAATGTTAGTACTCATATGTGTAATTTGTAATATATTTATTTCATATTGAAAATTTTTATGAGGCTATTTTTTAAATGATGAGAAGCTTAAAAAAATCTAGAGTGATTCTTTTCTCTTTTAGCTCTTTTCTCTTTTTTCTCTTTTAGCTATATTAAATTATCCGTCGATTAATATATTTACACACTTTGCTTTCTTTTGCTCTTTGTTACATTAAATTATCTTTTGGTTGCATGTATTTACTCAGTTTACTTTATTTACTTATTAAACAAGCAAAATGTATCGTTATAAGCATTAACTTTACATAATATTATCAAAACGTGAGCCTTCTCTGCTATTCGGAACAAGCGGTCAAAATGACCGCTGATTCTAGTTGTAGGTATATGGGAAACGCCGTAATGCTAGTGTTAAACGTTTGAGTGAAGAGAATATAACACAGGCGTCTTTGTATATTCCCATAACAAGCACTTCTATTAAAAAAATTGGATTTCCGTAGAGAGACTTTGTAATATATGTAAAGCGAGTGGGTAATTTAAAAGTTCCTTGAATCAAATATGCATTGAATTAAGTTATATTTAAGAAAAACTATAAAATGCATTATATGTGGCCAATTATTCAATTCTAAAGCGTGTTCCATACGTTTTGAAGGGTAAATGCTAACCAACCAAGCACTAAATGCAATATTTTGAGCTATAAAATTTTGTGGTCTGATGATTTTGTTTTCCTATTAAATTCGTGAATTTATTTTTAAAGAATAAAATAAAATCTAATTTAAGTATGATACATATGTGTATGTTCCCATGTAAGTACGTTTTTCACATTGTATATGTCATGCGTGTTAGTTTGCTACAGCATCATTTCTGTAATTCGTCAAACTGGTCTTCGCTTATAAACATCATAACCATGGAAAGCAATACTCTCTATTTTTCTCCAAAAGGTCTGCCATTCGATTCACAGTTCCTATCATAAATGCTATTGAGAACTTGATTTGATACTGATAACTTTATTTGAAAAATATCCAGTTAAATTAAGCGAAAATTATCTCTGTATAACGTTTAAACCATTTTAAGTAGTTTTTACTGCCAGTTAACTGTATTACTTGGCCAATACATTCACATTAAATAATAAAAATAAAATTCTAAGAGTCGAAAATGTGTTTTGTAAATAATTACTATAATATATATTCTTACATATTTCTGCGATCTTATTTCTGGAAATTAATTACCTTTAGAAATTTTAACACTCAATCTTTCCTTATAATTGCTTTTCATGAAGGAATTACAATATCACGTGACTAAGTGGGGGCGAATTTATGTGTTTCGAAGTTTAATTATTCATGAGTAATAAAGAATGATTAATTGCTGATATACTTTGGTGTTACTTACCTGTGATTTTTTTAATTTATTTTCAGAGCAAGAGGAAGACACAGGAACTTTAACTGCAGTATTAGGAATAGTGATTGGAGCCATTTTTGTTGTGGTTCTACTAGCAGTTATTCTAATTTTGTCACTGAAGTTGCGATCAAACAGATCAGCGAAAGGTATTTGTACTATTTATTTCTTTACATAAATGAATTTTAAATTACCTAGCCTTGTTTGATTAATGGCTGTACAGTCAAAATAATTTCATCATACTAGTAAGACGCATGATTTTTTTTTTCTTTTGAATATGAAAAAATATGAAAATATTCTTTCTTTTTTTTTCTTTCTCTTGACTGGAAAAACTAATTTGTATAAAATTTTAAATTATTTTATATAAATGAAAGATCTAAGAGCAAGTACACTGCGGAAAAAGAGAGGGGGGCCAGTTCTATATCTCCCGTTCTACTGGGCCGACTGACGAATTTCAGCTTGCGACTTATATGTGTAGCATTATTCTAATATAGGTATTTTGACACAAATTCGGACTTTTTCTGAAATGACATGCAAATGTTTTTGCAGATTTCGATTGTATGACTCAAATTATGCCAAACTGCCAAGTTTTGTAAAAATTGCACGAGTAGTTTTTAAAAAATCAGCTCTCAAACGTTTAGCTCCTCAATGTTAATTTAATTTGATACATAATTATTAAATTATCTTTTTTATTATACTTACTTGACTCCTTCTTCCGAAATTCGAGATTTAGCCTTAATAAAATATAATTCGCATATGATTCATTTTTAAAATTTTTATTTTTAAATATGTTTTATGTATTTTTCGAAAATATATTTGTACTATAACCTATAATATTTTTAACAATATCTTAAAGTAGATGCATTTCTAGGCACACTTGCAAAAAATTAGAGATTTTTATTCAATATTTTCTAAGATGAACATGAATTTGCTTATTGACGCGTTTTGAAAACTCGCTTCATTTTTTTTTGAGCGATGATAACGCAAAATGTTGTTTTCTCAATTTTGTTAAAATTATTTGAAAACATGACATTACCTTTTCTTCGCTTGTGTATAATGAAAAAGAAAAGGAAAGGGCAAGAGGTTACTATAATTAAGAAGTTCTCTAAGTCTATTATTCTTGGCACAAATTGAAAACAAATTTGCCATTATTATTTTGTGAATTTCTGCGTAAATGTCGCACCAAATTTTATAAATTTAATATTTTGGCTTAATTTGAATGTAGTATTGAAATGTGGAAAACAATTAGCATATCATTTCAGAAAAGTCTGATTCTGTGTCAAAATACCTGTATTAGAACAATACTTTATATAAATCTAATATATATCCTAAGTCGCGCTTTCAAGACATAAAGAACGTAATTTGTATTTCGTCCATCGGCCCTGTAGAACAGGAGATGTAGAACTGCTCTTTTTTTTCTTTTTGTTTTTTTTTCCTGCCGTGTACATATTTAAAAATGAATATTTCTGAAATTTCATTACGTATGTTAATGTACATCACACAAAAATTTACAAGTATTTTATCCAAAGAATTTTATTATTGTCATTATACATGATGCATGTGCAAAATATAAAACTATGAAAGCAAATTATTAATTTTGAACTTGTCCCTTAATTCTTCGTTTTAATTTGGTTACTTTTTATTTCCAACCTATACATAACGATGACCAGGTAGCCAACTCTGAGCTGAAATTTCCGAAACCAAAACGTTTCTCTTTGGTTTCAGTGGATACTACGTTGATTGTGTTGATTGTGCATTGAAAATCCACTCAAATGCAAATCTCTGAAGTTTTGCTGACTTCTGGATCAACTTTTTCATAAAAATTCCAGAGAATTTGTTTCGTTATTTTTTCTAACTTTTATCAAAAGAAGAAATTTTACTTAAAGGCTTATTGAGTTATTTATTAAATTTTTTGAGAGCAATTTTAGTTGTGTAAGTATTTCATTTCTTGTCTTCCAGCGGACAGTTGTGAAAAACTATTCACTTACGTGCATTAACAGATCTCCATATACTTAAAACTTACTGCTTTCAGTTCCTTCTATGATATGCTTTCATATTACAAGGAAGTTAAATCTTTAATAATTTAAAATTATAACGCTCTTTTGACCCTCAGATTTAAGCGCAATGCCAAGGAAATTCTTATGTTTCTCATTTCATGCCTTTGCTTTATCAGTATTTAATTATAGCTATCATTCTTTAATGACTCAGTTGTGATTTGAAAGATTTTTTGCTGTTTCTAATTGGACTTAATAATTTAAAATTTGGAGCTAGAAAATGATTCTTTATCTTAAATTTAAAAAAAAAATAAGTTAAAAATCTTTATTTCTTAAATTTTAACAAATAATCAATATGCAATGAACTCAGAGTTCTCTCCATCAAATTAAATTAAACGCGAAGTTAAAGAGTAGCAAAAGTTGCAAAATTAGTATTTTACACTACAATAAATTGCGTAAATTCTATTCTTTTAATAAAATTTAATTATTTCATTGGAATTAGAAATGGAAATTTATAAATCCTTTAAGCAAGCTAACTTAAATATTAATTCATCAAGCAAAAGCGCTACTATGTATTTTGATTTTTTTTTCATTTTAATACATTTTATTGCAAGCTACGGTTTGAAGAGATCTTTTCAAATAATTATTCCCGATGACCACGATAATTTATTGTTCAAATGACAGTACACAAAAGCATTGTTGTTGTTGTTACCAGTCTCACTTGTCTTACAAAGGTCAGCACAAGCCCACGAGATTCATTGCAACAAGGATGCTCCTGTCGTAGGCAAAAGCCTTGAGCACCATATAGCTAGGTTCCGCCTCCAATTTTGAAAGAGACCAACCCGGGGGGGGAGGCGACGAGTCCGAGGGTCTCCCATCCCTCTCCCTCTATCACCATTTCCTTAAGACTTTCTTCTCATGACCTATTTACAGTGCCCTCATGCTGCACAAACATTATATGTTTACAGACATCCAAGCCTATCCATATAATTTATAACTTCCATGAAATCGTAAGACATTAACGTAGAAAATTTTATAATCTTCTGTCTCTAGTCTTAAGGGCATGGTGTGCACATTTCATATGATAACGGACACAGTCGTGTTTGGCACATCAAAATCCTCGTATCCGAAATCCAAAATTCAATAAGTGATATTCCTTTCCGTCCTATTATATAAAATTTAGGTACAGCCTCGTACTCGTGTAGCTGAATATTTAGTTTCTAGATTTTCAACTCTATAAGATAACAACATTTATAAAATGAAAAATTCAATACAGTTTGTAAAAGAAGTTAAAAGCGTTTCTCCTAGAAATTTACTTATAGTTTCTTCTGATGTAAAAACATTATTCACCAATGTTCCAGTGGAGGGTGCATTAAGATGTCTAGAAACCAAGACTTCGTGAATTTCATTTCTCCTGCATTGAAATTGCTGAGCTAATTTCCCTTACTCAAATCTGTTTGAACGAACACATTTTGTTTTCCAAAATAAGTATTACAAGCAAACTGAAGGATTAGCCATGGAAAGCCATCTCAATCCCATCTTGGCTCATATCTACTACAGGCATTATTATGAACCAAAGTTATTTGAAACTTTAAACTTTCCGTTATGGTTCCGCTACGTAGACGATACTTTTACCCTATTTGACGGTAATAAACATGATTTAAATAACGTTCTTTCAATAATGAATTCCACTGAACCTGCTATTCTTTTCACTTTTGAACTTGAGACATGCAGTTCTCTTCCGTTCCTCGAAATTTTGGTCACACGTAACACATCCAACTTCTGGACAACGGTTTGCCGTAAACCTTCATCGGTATGCCTTCACCATACTTCAAATCAGGTCATAAGACTAAAGAAAAGTTCATTTTATTCTCTTGCATGTCTCCGTGCTCTTCAGGTTTGTTCCTCCAAACTATCCCTCGATGAAGAACTAAATTATTTAAAAGCAATAGCTATTGACAGGGGCTTTTCACCCAACATTATTAAACAGGCAGATAAAAAATTTTCAACTCAACATACGAAAAGTCACACTCTTGTTTTAGGGGATTATAAGAATTCTGTTGCCATTCCTCTCTTTCCGTCAATTAGCTATGAAATTGCATATATTATACAGAAATTTAACTTTCGGGTCGTTTATTCCCCTATCAATAAAATTACGAGTTCCATATTTAAGGGCCAAATTCCGCATATGAATTCTGTAGTATTTGCAGGATTCCTTGCCACTGGGTCTTAAGTTACATTGGTCAAACTTAGAGAGCTGTAAAATTTCGCGTTAAAGAGCATGAGGTATATATTAGAAAAAGGAAACACAGAAGTCCTACTTTGTCCAGGATTTGTTTTTCGAAAGTTACACTTTCCATTTTTCTGCAGCCAAAATTATTCAAGAAACATCTTCCATTGGTGAATTATATTTTTTAGGTGAGTTTCACATTAAAAAAATATCTTTCTGTTCTAGTTAACGACTCTAATTCCTATCCATCTTTACCTTCAGCCTTTAAGAAAATTATGTTTTAGTTTTCTTGTTTCATCAATATACGGCGCTAGTAGCTTAACTCCTGTCCAGCCATTTTTATATTACTTATCTTATCTCGTTCATTTGCGCTTTGGCAGCTGAAGATGATGGTTCGGTAATTGTAATCGAAACTAGTCCTGTGAAAATTTGCAAACATAACTCTGATTTTTGTTATTTGACTTCTAAATTAATATTTGTTCGCCGTATTATTTACCTTAATTAAGGTCAGTATTTCTAGTTTCCCTTGGAATATAATATATTCCGCTCATATAGGAAATATTAAATTTTTAGGTGATCATGTTTCGCATCCTATGAGTAATATAACTCGGTTTTATGATACCTATAATACAAAGCACATAATCCATATCTAAAACAATACTTTCAGGTTTACGAATAACTAAAAAAGCACCAATTTCAACTTTAACTGATACTTTTGCAAGAGCATCAATGGGTCTCTTGTGAATGCACAAGGTATACATAAATAATAAATGGGAATTAGAAACAGAATAGATAAACATTTCACCAAGCGTTTCAAGTTGTATTATAGGTATATCAGCTCATTCATAATATAACATTAGTGATGAAGCGGAGGGAATTTCATTCGCGTTCTATTCGACATTTTCTATGCTCGAAAAATAAATTCGTTGGGAAATGAGCCTGTTAGTTTCTAGAACTGAGAATTTAGCATTCAGAGATGAGTAAAATTAATTTAAAATTTTGTCTTTCAAAGAACCGTGAATGACTATTGTTGCAGTTCTGGCGAAATGAATTAAACACTATTAAATTAATTTAATAAATAACTAAAGAAACTTCTAATAGTATTATTTTTACCGCACAAACTTCGCTCTGGCACAAGGGAGTTTTGTATTATTTAATATAAGGAATATAGCCTCCGAACTAGCAGAAGATTAATTAGAGTTCCTATATGTAAATCATATTTTATGCACTATGAATTCAGACATTAAACATTTCCATATTTCATTTTATTTAGTATTTATTCATTTATTTATTTTATATTTAATTTTTTTAGCATTATACACATAAATGCAAACTCAATTAAAATAACGGCAACTTTCGAACTTAATCAATAGTTTTAATGATGAAGTCTACGTGGAGATATCAAAACTGGGTAGCAAAAGCAATATATTCCAATTTTTATTTTACTAGATCATTAAAAATTGGAGGTTACTAAAATTATTCTGAAAAACTTTAAAAATAGGTAATCTCGTAACTTTAACCTAAAATTATATTTTGATATAGAAATATCTTAGAGAAATTCATGAAAAACCTTCTGTTTTTAAAAATTTTAACTATATTGTTTAGTAAATGTTTTTATTAGTTCTTTTCGTCTCGCTATGCTTTAAATAAAGCATAGCTATTTTCTAGCATACTATTAAAGAAATTTTCTTATTTTGCTTTCTAAAAAAACACTTTTTTCGATCTGTAGAGCACAGATACTTGTGAAAAAGAGATTCATTGATTACCGTATCGATCGCTATAGATTACTATTTTAAGTTAAGTGATTGCTGAATTATGAAAACCTCAATCCAAAGAAACTCCCCTAAACATCTAATAGTAATGAAAGCAATATCTACGACATATTATTTTCTGAAATGAAAATGTCAGCTGTAAAATTGTTAGCGTTTCTCAGTGTAGCTGTCTGTTGTTTTCTAGAAAATTATTATTGGGAAATAATACACCATTCAATGCAAGGGATAATTTATTACTTATATTATGTTAAAGGAGAAAAAATCTTTAACCTTAAGGGTTTTTTTTTACTTTTAACTTTTTAAAATTTAACTCTTATTCACTCTCTCTAGGTGCCGGACAACCTAAAACTAAAATAAAACTTAAATATAAACTTACTAAAATGCACTGGTTAGAAAATAGAGGAAGGAACTAATTGGTTGATCTGACACAAAATAATATTAAATATAACTTTTCTTAAAGCAATTAATTCACACCTAGCAAGGCAAAGCAAGTTCTTCTTAATAAACTTAACCTGAAAAGGAAGCTGGAATAAATCTTCTCTGGAACTCGGTAAAACTAAATACTAAATCTCAAACAAGCATTTCTATAATTCACTCATTTTAAAATAAACTCACGAATAATCCATATTCATTACATAGCAAAACCTCATAAGCACCAGAGAAGAAATATTCAGACACCAATCAATCAGTTCCACTACTAAAAATCAAGCACTAGATTTAACTGTCCTGGCACCTAAAAGTCATTTCAAATTCTATCTTAAAACACATTCAAAGTATCATTAATAAGTGGTTAGTACACATTTGCTAAAACAGGGCGCGTTGTGAGAACCCTAAAATGCATGAACATTTTTCAATAACCCCAAGCAAAAAAAATCTCCATGTTTCTTAAAAGCCTCCCGGCTCAAACAAATGGAGTGACTGAACAGACCAACTACATACACACAAAAAAACAAATGCAAGTAATAACATATAATCAAACTCATTTATTAATTATCTAGGATAAGTTTATGGGAGACCTGGCCAGACTACCCTTACATACAAATGCAATTAATATTCCACATTAAATTTCTCCAAGAGTCATTTATCAAGATAACAATTTTTTTTTAAGTTTAACACAATAACGGTTACTTAGAAAATACTGAAATACATTAAATTAATCATTTAAAACAACTTCTATAGAAATTACAATTTACATAAATTTCTTATTTTTGACAATAACTTTAAATTCTACCAAGACACAAACAATCTTCTTCTTCCCCCCTTTATTTTTCTTATTTTTCAACTAAATTTTCCTCTTTCTCCCCAGATTAAGCAAGAACAGTTTAAATTAAACTACTAAAAAATATATAATCTTATGAAAAAAAACTCACAGTTGACTTTCGGGATCATCATGATAAGAAGCTATAGGCTGTAGAGGAATTCCGCCGTTGAACTGGATCTTGGTAATGAGCTACAATAAAGTCCACGAAAAATGACCACTTGTAGAACCTCAAAGATGAAAAGCCCGGCAATCAAAATTCTAAAACATTAAGGTTGAAGGAGAAACCGCTGCAGATGAATTCCGCCTTGAAATGGTCCTAGGTAATCAAATTCAAAAAGTCCACGAAAAATGACCTCTTGTAGAACTTCAAAGATGAAAAGCCCGGCAATCAAAATTCTAAAACATTAAATTTGAAGGAGAAACCTCCGGGGACAGAATGTTGATACTTTTCCTTCTCACGAACAGAGAGCTTCATTTAGGTACGAGCCCTTACACTTCCGTTTTACGGGAAAACCCGCTTCAAACTCGGAAGAGTTCACTCTGAGTTCTACTTCTCGCAGCTTAGAAGAAAATTCTCCATTAATCACATCATGCCGCATCGCAAACGCGAGCCAGCATCGCAAATCTCCTCAGCTAAAAGCCGAGTTCGTCCGCAGAACGCTAGCGCAAGCCACCCAAGCCCGGGTAGGCCTGGCACAGGCCAAAGGCCCTCTCTGCTAAATACTCAACTCAAAAACTCTCTCGAAGACTCTGGTAAAAACTGACTTCAAAACTCGCGCAACAACCGAGGAAAACTCGGTTTCTCCTCCCACCTACAATTATAGGTCCAAAGTTACGAATAAAATAAAATTCTTGCCAATCCGAGACTTTTCAATATAATGTAATAGGACAAGTTCAAACCCCCAAACGAATCAGAATTAAGTCATTGTCTACAGTAGCACCTGCGAAAAACTGGAAACTAAACATTCGACCCCCCCTGCTAACAAGCGAAAAATATAAGAAACAACAAAAACTGCCCTTTCAAAGATTCAATTTACAACTTCCACCGAGGCCATAAACCAGGCGACATCACAGCCGGACGCCCGACAACAG
>KK116356.1:190729-223398 GCA_000611955.2 Stegodyphus mimosarum
GTAAGTCTCGTGCGCTGGAGATAAAAATGTTTTTTTTTTCATAGAGTGTTGCCATTGCTCGCTTTGAAATCATTTAGTTTGTTAATCAGAAATTCGTTGAAATATTACAAAACATAAAATCGATAATAAAGCAAATTTCAAATTCAAAATTAGGGCTTCCAGATGCCCATATTCGCATGAGGATTCCGTCATTCTAAATTCGATGGTTCTAGGTTTTATCACAATGCGAGAAACATGCATACATTTATGCAGATTTTTCATTTTTTTAAAATTTAATGCAGAGCGATAACATTTAGTGGCAACAATTTGAAAAGTGAAACGGGCATTCAGAGTGAATCAACGCAAAATCGCAAAAACGAAAGTAATAGTCCTTCGGGACTAAATCCCTTTGGACTAAAAACCAAATACAAATACAAATAAAATACTTAAATAATGGATTACTTAAATCATTAAAAACACTTAAATTAAAAACACAGAATTCGCGACACAACAATTATACAATCAATTATTTTAATTAAATTATTAAACAATTTGTTCAATACGTTTCTTATAAAAGTTATAAGAAATTTATTAAAAAATAGTTGTATTATATTATCTATAAAATGATCTCTTAGCTATATCTTATATACTACACTGGTGTGCAAAAATTAAGGACGCAGTCGAAAAATTAGCATATCAGCTGAACGAAGAGGCAGAGCGGACAGCAAGACCAATCAGGAGATTAAGTAAGGTGGTGTACGGTAGATGTACGACAAATATCCTGGTAGACGTAATGATGGAGTGTCTGAGTAGTATAAAGCATGTTGTCTATGTAACATCAATATTTCTGGCAAAGAGCTTGCACGCCGTATAGCAGTTAAAATCACACCGAGTTGCTGCCTCAGCGAGAAATGGCGAATAATCGATCTGTTAGACGACATCTGGAGGCTTTTACCCGAGGTCGAATCATTGGGAAGTTGGAGGAAGGCCGCAGTGTGACAAGTGTGGCTGCAGAGTTCGGAATTGCTCACAGCATCGTTTCACTACTTTGGAGACAATTTCAAACTACAGGAACAGTTATCCGGGTGTTTAGTAATGGTCGTCCACGAGGAACCACACCCGCAGATGACCGGTATATTGCCTTACAGGCCAGAAGAAACAGGCGCCACACAGCGGGAGAAATCGCTAGACACACGACACAGGCGACTGGACGACTGATAACGCGTTTTACCTGGCCAGAAGACTGCACGGTGGTGGTCTGTTTGCACGACGCACTGTACGGTGTGTACCTCTAACACCTGCCCATCGGAGAAGGCGTTCTCTGTGGTGCCGGGAACACCGGAATTGGAGAGACAAAGAATGGGGACGAGTACTCTTTATAGATGAGAGCAGATTTAGTCTGAGTTGCGATTCTAGACACATACACATCTGAACAGAGCGGGGAACACGCAATAACTCCTTCAACATCATCAAAAGGGACTGTTTTGGAGGTCGCGGAGTTCTCGTTCGAGCAGACATAATGCTTCGTAGCCGGACGGACCTTCGTATCTCCCAAGGAGGTTCGTCACCTGGACTGCTATTGTAACGAGGTTCTTCTTCCTTACATGCGTCTTTTCACAGGGCTATTGGTCCTCAGTTCCTCTCCATGGACGACAACGCTCCACCTCATCGCACAGTTACTGTCGAAGAGATGTTGGAGATTGAAGATATTGAACACATGGATTGGTCTTCAAGGTCTCTTGACCCAAATCCCGTCAAACTTACTAGGGAGACCCGTGGCAGCACGTAACTTATCGCCAGTAACGATTCTGAAACTGCAATTGGTGCTACAAGAGGAACGAGCAGCAGTGTCTCAACAGCTTATTAACAACCACATATCCAGCATGCACAAATGATGTGAAACCTGCCTAGCAGTCAGGGAAGATCATGTCCCCTATTAAAGACCGGATGTTTCTTTCTAGACACCCATCACAGAGATGTTTCGGCCTTCAGTCGCATTGCGCTCCATGCTACTTTTTCAATAAAGCTTCTTTTTATCCCTCTGATTTCTGTTTGAGTAAGTGTTGCTTACATTACCCATGTCCTTACATATTGGGGATCTTACGGTATTAAATGTGTTGATTTGGAAAGCTTTTGTACAAAGTTATATTGAAAAAACCGTCTCGTCCTTAATTTTTGCACACTAGTGTATATTGACATTTTATATTATCTATATAAAGATTTAATTATAACGCTTACTAGAGTTTAGCAGTAATTGGCATTAAGCGAAATGTCACACCATAGCATGAACTTTAACTAGTGACACTAACCATGTTACTGCAGAACAGCATTATCAAAGTGATTCTGAAAGTTCATTAAGTTGTCTATAATTAAACTTCAAAGATACAGCATAAATGTCAGTGATATGAATTAATTGAATTTCCCCATATTTATGGGTCTAATCATATTTGCAACCAAAGGATGTCTTTCGAAGGGAGTATAATATTTTCTTTACGTCTGACATTTTCGTTGACTATTATTTCTCAGATCAAAAATCATACTTGCAAAATGAAAGCATAACGAATATTATATTTCTCTTATTTGTAATTATTAATACTTATCTTGCATGTTTGAGTTTATTTGATTATACGCATCTTTAAAATCGGCATAATTTTAATAACTTAATAGATTGTGAATTTTCATGTACCTGTATTTACATAAATGTATACAAAGTGTATACACGTACATGTATGTATGTTTGCATTAATACGTTTAAAGTAGAGAAATATTCTGTTTATGAAGAAAGAAGATCAACTTTTACATTCCGAAATTAATATTATAATGAGTTTGTTACAAAATGCCCTGTTGTGTCAAAAAATAAAATCGATATTAAACAATTTACAAGGTAATGGATTGAACATATTAACTGTAGAATAGTTTATTTATAAAAGCAAACAGCATTCATAATTCATAAAATTCAAACATTGTTTGATGATGATTTCAAATGAAAATGTGCACTGAAATTCGAAAGACAAATAATAAGCCTTTTCTGTTAGGAGCTATGGACATTGATTAGTTAACTCATCATAAATACAATAAGTTAAAGAAAACTAGCAAATGGAAAAGGAAAGCATATGAGAAAGTGTATGCATTTCCCGTTTAGATAGCAAAAATAATATATAAAATTCTGAGGTAAAACTAAAAAACTTGTCAAATGTAGAAAACTACATTTTTTTTCTGCCAAAATTCTGAAAGAATTGTCAGGATGTATTTACCTGATAATGCTGTAAAACTTAAATGTTTGCCCTTTTCAGGAAAAAGGATAATACATTTTTTGTATATATATTGTACGTAATTGATATTGCAATGCTGTTTAACACAATACTTTTTTGCTTTTTTTCAGCAAGGAATTATCGTCCTGACTCAGACAAGTAAGTAACTTAATTTAATGGAAGTAAAAAATCAATAACTTACGCGATTCGATCACGCAATAGCACTAAATTTCAGAGGCATTTTCGCCTCACTTCAGAATTCTTATTATTATTTCGGGCTTGTTTTTATGAAATGTATGTTTTAATTACGATGCAATTTTACTGCTGAAAATTAGTTAATTTTATGTTTCATAAAATACAAGGTCCGGCAGAAATGTCATTCCAGTCCAGTCGCAACAATGTCGTGGAGCGGAGAACATCATGATTTCGTCATTGAGACTTACTTCCAAAATAACGATTTTGTTACGGCCACACAGCGAATAATTTGTCGATATTTTCGGCTGAAGTTCCGGACAAGAAAACCATTTTGTTATGGGTCAACAATTTGAAAAGAACAGGTTCGACTTTAAAAACGAAGCCTCCTAGTAAACCTCGCAGCATTCGAACACCGTAGAACATTGAGGCAGTGAGACACGCTCAGAACAGTAACAGTCCCATCCGCACGTTACGTAGAGATGCTGAAAAACTTCCTGTAGCTAAGACTAAACGAACTCGTAAGGCCTCCATTTCTGCTTTCAACAGGATGGTGCTACTGCACACACAATTGAAGCTGCTATCCGTGGCAAAACCACCAGACCTAACAAGAAAGATATTGCAGAACTTCAGAGAGAGGCTTCAAAAGTGCATACACCACAATGGTCGTCATTTGGACGATGTAATTTTCAAAACCTAATTTAAACATCGCGTAATGTAACAATGGTAAAGATTATCCTATCACACTGTAAAATAAAGTTTTCGACATCTCGGATCATTGTTATTTACCTTTAGGTTAGGGAGTTATTTCTGCCTGACCCTGTATAAAATTTAAGGATATACATGTAATTTTCTCTCTCTATATATAATGCGATAGACAAAGCGGGGGACATACCTTTTAGGGATCATGTCATTTCATGATCATGTTGTGTACATGGTTGAAAATATTGTATAGATGTATGTGTAAGTAAAATACTTCATTATTTATATTAGTAATTCAACTTAAATAGAATCCGGACGAATTGTTCAGGTTTACCTATTTGATTGCTGCAAAACGTAGTGTTAAATGAAAAAAGATATAAAACAATAAAAATTATAAAACCACAAGTACTGCATTACTTGGATATTCATTTTAGACGGATGCTGTAAATTACGCATATGCGAGATATGCATGGAATTACACAAACAGCTACATGCCCATATACTTGGGCAGACACAATCCAGTTCATTCTCACTTCCCCAGGAATTAGACTTTCAGATTGCCCTGAACTAAAAACACGAGATTTTGGAGTCTGGAAACTGTTTTTCTCGATTTTAACTTTATAGAGTTTATTTACTTTTCGTAGTCTTAGTAGGACATGGTATGCTTCCTACAAAATCAAACAAAGCTAAAGATACACATATTGATGCATCAATAAGATTCATTAACTTGGCATGATATATAACTAGCTGCTTTACATGTTTAATAACGCTCTGTAGCTTTTCTTCAATACAATTCTTATTCATTGCTTATCGCATGAGCACACTTTACAGACATGTATTGTGCCGAATATTAAAAATAAATATATATATAAAGGTATAAAGAATAAACGGATTCCAGTTTGGAAATCATAGATCAAGTGAAATTTCTATGGTAAGCATACTTTCTTACGTTTACCTAAACCACAGTAAATCCTACTTAAATTATTACTCTTAAGACTGAATACATTCCACTGAAATATATATTTTGCCTTAAATGTGTGCAGTGTTACACATCTTAAAATTAAGACAATTTTCATAAAAGCGTCACTCAAATGTTTTAAACTGTATAAAATTTATAATTTCTTTAAGTTCTGCTTATGTTGTGTACTATTGGTTTTCATGTACCGGAATAGCAAATTTACACTCATGTCCATAAATTAAGGATAATACGGAGTCACGCGGAAATCGAACTCTAAAATAAATATATCACCTGTAAAATCACTACACACATCTTCAAGAATCATATGCAAATTTCAGGAAGTAACCAGATGACACCGATGGTACGTCACAATGACGAGAGTGTAAGAGAGTGATATATAAGGAATACAGGCAAAGAAGTAAAATTGTTCGCAGGCGCTTTATAAGCACTTCAGTGCAATAACCGAATAGTTATGAAACAAAGGAAGCATTTGGATGATTTTTTATGTGGTAGAATTATCGGCCATCTGGAATGTGGGCGTACCCAACTGGAAGTATCAGACGAACTTGGAATTGCCCAGAGTGTCATCTCCAGGCTTTGGCAACGATTCCAAGATGATGGTAATGTGAGTAGACGTTACAGCACAGGTCGCCCCAGAGTTACAACGCCGAATGAGGACCGGTATTTGGCAGTTACTGCCAAAAGAAACAGGCGGAGCACAGCCTCAGACCTGTCTCGTCAGCTCTCTTCAGCCACTGGTACGACAATTTCAAGGCAGACCGTGTACAGACGCTTAGGGCAGATTGGTCTATATGCTCGTAGACCTGTCAGATGCGTTCCACTTACTGCAACTCACTGTCGCCTGCGGTTAGCCTGGAGTAGAGAGCATGCATTGTGGACACCGCAACAGTGGGCTTGTGTGATGTTTTCCGACGAGTCCAGGTTTAGCTTGCAGTCTGATTCTCGCCGGACTTTCATATGGAGAGCTCCAGATACCCGTTACCACCAAGAAAACATCATTGAACGACACCGTTACGGTGGTGCAGCAACGCTCGTTTGGGGTGGAGTTATTCTGGGTTCCAGAACTGACCTGCATGTTCAAATTGGAACCATGACAAGCCAAATCTATCGTGACGTCATTCTGGAACAACATGTACATTTGTTTCGGTCAGCTATGGGTCCACAATTTGAGTTTATGGATGACAACTCCCGTCCTCACCGTGCAAACATCGTAAGCGAATGCCTTCAGTCAGAGGATATCACCAGTATGGACTGGCCAGCATTCTCACCGGACTTGAGTCCAGTAGAGCACGTGTGGGACATGCTTGGCCACCGACGGGTTGCAGCCCGTCAACCTCCTCCTACATGTCTACCGGAACTTCGGAGAGCATTACTTTTTGATTGGTGTAATATCCCCCAAGATCAGACCGATAATTTGATACTCAGCATGCCTAGTCGTTGTACGGACTGTATTGCATCGTCTGGGAGACATACAATGTATTAACAATCATACCAACCATGTAATATTGTTTTTTTTGTAAATATGTTTTTTTTGTAAAATGCTCCAGGAAAAAGAAATCGCTAATTTTTTTAATAATATCAAACACATAGCATCTTTTTTTGCTCTTTACCTTTTGTTTAATAAATAAGCTTTACAAATAAGTGAAATTTGTTTTGCTTCTCATTCTTCCTTTGCCTGATTTTGCATTATCCTTAATTTATGGACATGAGTGTAAGTTCAAAATTAGATAAAAAAGTTCTAAAACCACAAAACCTAGTGGTTGCAAAAATAAAAGTAGGAATATCGCACCATTCCTCAGTAACAAAAAAATGCTACTTTTATTAATATTACGACTTGATTTAGCTTTTTGATACTAGAGCTTGTTGCTTTAATTACCCTTATGTGTACACTCTCAACAGCTGACAAAAATTTGTTTTTCATTTAAACCCTATTTCTTTCATTTTTTAAATCGTAGGGGAGCTGGGGGCTAATTTTTAAAAGGGTAAGGAGTAACATGCATGTTACTCGGTGATTTTAATTTTTTTATCGGAATTTTCCCTATACGGGATTTTTTTTACAAACTTTATTACGTAAATACAGTCACCCCAAAATGGATAGCCAGACACTGAGTGCACGTTCTCTGTCTTAGCTAATTAAAAGCAAAAAAAGAATTCTTAAATTTTGATTTAAAGTAAGTAAGTTTATCTTTTTAAAATGGTTTCTTTATATTGTCTTGATGAGAACATCTGTAACAAAATCTCGGTGTGAGTTGTAACATGTTACATCTTACCCTAAGATTCTGAATTAAAGTTTAATGTCCAAATCACTTTTTCTATTTAGTTTTCTTTTCCAAAATGTAAAAATCGATTCTGCACTCTTAAAGCTTAGACATGTCCCCAAAAGCTTCTCCTTGGAAACAGTCAAACAGAGGCTTACTAAAACTGTGATGAAGACTGACTTTTGTACTGATGTAATTTTAACTGGGTTTTATTATAAACTCTTTGATACCACTTAATGTTATTATATCAACTAATAATGACACCAAATTTATTCTTAACAGTATAGTTTCCAATGTTACCACCTGCCACAGATCTGCTACAATTTACCTGCGGTGCAAATTGTAACAGATGGAGAGTTCGTATAAAATATTTTTTGTGCTAATAAAAACGAAATTGCCGAGTGTTTGTTTTGTGAATATGATGAATGATAGGTATGCTCTAAAACAGCATTTTTAATCACGAAAAAACATTTAAAAGCATAAGCATTTCCCCCAAAATTGTTACAACTAGCCCTTAGCTCTCTTTCATAAATTTTAATTTTGATTTATCCTGATATAATTGTTAAGTATCTTTTCTTGTATGTCTTCTCTTAACAACTGTAATGAAATGCAAATGCTTTTTGTTTTTCAATTTCTATTTAAGTTTTGTTATTGTTATAGAGACCTAGTGTTCTTTTAGGGAGCATACAACGTGGACACTATGTCGAAGACGAAATAGCGAATTCTCGCATAGTGTATACGAGAACAATATTTCCCGTCAGAATTTAAATATTTGAAAATAACATCTTTAAGCAACATGTTCGAAAAATTAAATTTCTACCTTTACACTTGCAAGCCAGCCTTACAATATAATGCTACTTAAATACACTGTTCGACATTGAAAGTGCAACACCAAGAAGGAGTGGTCAGAAAGTGATGAAATTTGGAAAAAAGACAGAAACAGCAAGCAGCAATAAGTGAGCTTTATTTCAAAATGATAATCAGAATACAGAGCGAGAAGTAGGACCACCGCAAAGAGCAATGCACGAAGAAACACCTCTAGGCATAGAGTCAACAGAAGTGCGGATGGTATCCTGAGGGATGGCTCTCCATTCTCTTTCAACCATTCGCCATAGTTCGTCATCTGAATGAGGCAGGGGCAGAGTCTGCAAACGGCGTCCAATCACATCCCACACATGTTCGATTGGTGACAGGTCAGGAGGGTACGGTGGCCAGAGAAGCATCTGTATCCTTGCACAGCATGTTGGCAGATGCGAGCACTGTGTGGTCAGGCGTTATCCTGCTGAAAAAATTGCATTAGGCAGCCCCTGAAGGTAGGGGATTGCTACCGGCCGCAATACATTATCCAAGTATCGTTGGGCCGTCATAGTGCCCTCAATACGAACTAGAGGTGACCTGGAATCGTAGGCAATAGCACCCCAAACCATTATGCCACGCTGTCGCGCGGTGGGGCGTTTCACAGTTACTGCCGATTTAGATCTGTCTCCACGTCGACGCCACACACGTACGCGGCGACTGTCACTGGATAAACAGAAGCGTGACTCATCTGAGAACACGACATTTCGCCATTCTGTCATCCACGTCGCTCCAGTCCGTCACCATTCTAAACGTTGGCGTCTATGCTGTGGGATCAATGGCAGTCTTCTTAACGGACGCCGTGAGTGCAGGCCACGTTCAACCAATCAACTGGAAATTTCTCGTCGACACGGGAACATCGAGGATATTTTGCGCATGCTACAGAATCGCGGTACAAGTGAATTGCGGTACCGCCACAGCTTGTCGGTGGATGCGTCGATCCACGCGTGCTGACGCCACTCTGGCTGCACCTGCACCCCTCCTTCTTCCCAAATTCCCTTGTTCCAACGACGTCCGCCATAGCCGATGAACTGTGCTCGCATCCATGTGGGTATCAGCTGCGATTTAACGTAAGGACCAACCCGCCCTTCTCAGTCCGATCACCATACCCCTCGTAAAATTGTCTATCTGCTGGAAGTGCCTTCGTTGACGGCGGCCTGGCATTCTCTCCTATTATACGTATCCTCCGGCACAAAAACTAACTTTTTTCGATAATTCGTCTGGTAGAAATAACGACACGCATATTGCCCATTCTGCACGTTCCTTTACTTATATCTTACTTCACGTGCGTCGGAGAGCTGCGCATTTCATATCATTCGCATAATTCAGTAACTTGTGTCTACTCTAAAATTTGCATAAATTTCTGGCCACTCCTTCTTGGTGTTGCATTTTCAATGTCGAGCAGTGTACTTTAAATTTGAAATTTAACAATGCAAATTCTAGGAAGATAATTAACATCTTGGCTAGCATTTTCTTTGAGTCTTATGTCCTACCAGTGAATCTGGAAGAAAACTAAAAATAATTAATTAGAATAAAATAATGACCTTACAATATTGCCATCACTGTTTTGCAGTGCGTGTTAAAAGTACTTTTTTTTCTGAACAGGTGTGATGCTCATCTGATGAAGGAATGTAAAGAACCATGTGTTACAAATAGTCAAGGCCCCGATATTATTCCGGAAAAAAGCTTCTTCCAAGGTGAAAATTTTTAAAACTTTATACTACTTACTACTTAAAAATATAAATAAAGGTAAATCAATATATGAATCTCAAATGTGTCATTAATCATTTCAAGAAACTCTGCAGCTTCTTGAAAATTTAAATACAAGTAAATTCATTGTTTCTTCGGTGGTGTCGGAAATTTATATTAACAACAGCACCTATTCCAAAGAGATCAAAAACGGGCTTGTCAGAATATAAGTAATCTATTCAGATATGAAATGATAATTGGCCCCATAATGCAATCGATGATTTAAGTGCTGGACAGTTTTTGTTTGAGAAGCAAACTGTTATTGCTGTAGTACGCCTAGACATACTGCAGCAGATTTTGATCCGAGAACTGAAAAAAAATCTAAGGACTTAATTTTTCAAAATAATAGTATTTTCCACATTTTCCTGTTCAGTCTCAGGGTCTAGTCATTAGTTTGGACGCGCTTCTGGAAATTTCTTTAGTTTTCAATTCATATAGCAGCAAATGATTTATTCTCATGCATTTAATCAACGTTCATGTGTTCTTTCCCCTCCTTACAACGCAACTCAGAGAAGGAATGACGCATGCACTCTCTGGTATTGATGATGACATGCTGGCACGTGCTTGGACGAAGTTTGATATAAATAATGATGCCTACCCCATGAACAATGATGCACATATCAAGCACCTGTTAGGTATAACAAAATTTGGAAAGATTCTTTATGCATTAAAATTCGCCTTTTCTTTATAGTATTACTGTTATAAATTTTCGAAACCGTGAAAGGACCATGACCTGCCTAAAATTAAATTTGTTAAGTTCTTTGAATACCATCTTCATGTCCTGTCTTAATTGTGACATAATAAATTACAGAACCATCAATAATATAGCTCCAAAATTTACCATCATCATAAACAACAATAACTATGAATTAGAATTATGAGTATATTACTGAACGAAATTTCCAAAGAGAAGCAGTTATGCTTATTGAATACGCTTATTCATATGCGTCGATTGAATACACTTACTCGTATAAATAAATAAGAAAACTTATTTTTGAAATATGCTCAAAGAAACAAGACTAACATCTGGCACTTTTTAAAGGGCGACTTTGTCCAGTAAATGGAAACTAAATCATTGAAATTACGCCTTTTCATGCAACTATGTTATGAAACAAGTGCAGGCGAAATAATGGAAAGTATATAATATCAATATAATAGCACTACTAATATTGTAACCACTAAATATAACATCTCTAGCAATAATTGAAAAATTCGAATAAGTTTAACTTAAAGAAAACCCAACTTAATCACTATATTATTATTTTGTAAACTTAAGTTTCTTATCCAATTAATAATTAATTTTCTTAAACTAAATTTCCCATTTTAATATAAAACTAAATAATAATGGGAAAAAAACATTTTAAATTCAAGGAAATTAATATTTGCTTTCTTCATATAAAAAAGGCTTTCAACTTTACCAAAATTAACTTCATATTAAGAAAAAGCATAAAACGCTTTCTGTGTACATGTCTCTAAACTTATAAAAGAATGTTGTCCAGGTTTTTATTTCAGTGCTGTGTTTAAGATACTAAAAATAATATTAACTTTCATATAAAAATATCGTAACATAAACATAAACAAAAATTGTGACACTAGAAACAAAACTGCTATCTTTACATGTTTTTATCTAAAACACTGTTGTTATGCTGTTGAGGCCTCGAAATATATTTATAATTACCTATGTGTTCTTTTCAAATTTTCAAAAGATAGTCTCGGCCTGATTATCTCAGCTATTTTTATCAGTTCCCAACACAAAGTAACAAGTTATAACTACCATAATGCGTTATTTTAATATGTTCGTTTATCATAATTATTAGCATTAATACAGATAATATTTGCATGCGCTTGTGAAAGTTATTAATCGCTTCATCATAACTACGTATGTTTTATTAAATTGCTAAATTTTTCTTCCGTTAAACCACATTTGAGGACACTGTTTTAGCTTACATTATTGTTAAAAAAATTCTTCAAAGCTGAATATTTAAAAGATTATAATATTAGTTTCAAGTTAATGCTGTTCACTTGTGAAATGAAACCCTAACGTTTGTATATTGCAGTTAAGTGTAAAATTCATTATTAAAAGAACTCGATAGTAAAATTTCTTGAAAAGTGACTATAATAATTCGTCAGAGTATTTGACTGTAAACTAAAATTTTTACCAAACCTTCGCCTAGGTAAATGGTAGTATACCGTAGATTCTTATAAAACTGGCATGTGTTATTAAAATAAGTAAGATAATTTTTCAGACGGGTTATGAGATGTGTTACATTCAAACAGTTTTGCAAATATCAAGTGCAGAGTAAAATATTTAAAATATTATTTAAATAAAATGAAATATATTTTTATTTGATAAGTTTAGTATGATTACTTCTTAGATTCATTCCTAAAATAGCCTACAAAAACTGTATATTAATCTGAAAACATGGATAAACGAAAATGCATTAAAAAAATATGCACTTTAATTAACAAAATAAGAATTGCATGAAATAGGTTCTAGAAGGTTTTATGGTTCTAATTTAGGTTAGTTATTATTTTTTTTTCTAACTGAGAAAAATACAGTCTACAAAGCCAAATGAGTAATCACATTCCTGTCATTTCTGACAAGGTGTGTGTGTGTGCATGAGAAGGATATGGAAACTTTATGTGTTTCTTTGTTTAAGATTAAGCATTTCAGAATAAACTTTTTTTTATTTTAAATTTCAAGACGTCGAAGACCTTTTCACTCTGTGATGGATTGGTTTAATTACGCGATAGATTGCATTATTCTTTTTCACCAAAGCTATAAAAAATTACTGAAGATACCTGAAAAAGATAATGGACGGAATAAAAAAACTATAGTTTTATGTTATTTTATTTCTTTACTTCTATTTTTCTTTTTTTGTTTTTCGAAATAAGTCTTTGGTTTACTTTTTTCCTAAAATTTGTGTCAAATTTGAGATTACAGTCACTGATTAATCTATAAATACATTGTCATTCTTCCGCAGATGACCACACATTAAATTTATTACATCATGCTAAAAATACATGCGTTTTGTGTATTCATCTAATTTTATTCAACTCGTAATTTTCTATTTTATAAAAATTTCAACTTTTATGTCTTAAGCTAAGAAATAAAATTTGAGTTTGCTTTAGATTATTTATCCTTCATTTTAAAGTAAAAAACTTTCATCTGTTTAGGATGTTACCTAAATCTTAAAATAATTAAAAATTGTTGTTTTAATATTATCAACTGCTTTTACTTTTGATAGGGTTACATCCCCATACACCCCATTATAGAAACGTACACATGCTAATGTTGTGAAGAAAACGTGAGTGAACAACAAATAAAACATGTTTACTAATCTGAATCATTAAGACGCAAGCTAGGTTCTAACTGATGTGCGTGTGTGTTATCAAATTCTAATATCCAATAATTATAAAAATTTTCGAGTCAAATTCTAATATGTGCATGCATATATATTTACACATACTCAAGTACGAGAAAAGAGTGGTACACAAGTTTAATACTTGGTTGGACAATGACAGGAACCAAACACTCTTAATTTTTAATTTAAAATACTATGGGGTGCAGACTCTATGAATTCCTGCAAATTTGCGCAGGAAATGACCATCATATTTTCTGCAGAGCTTTTTGGTTTCTCTATTCAATAGCGCATTGCATGGCATTCCAAATGTATTTTAGCACAGTCAGGTCTGAGGGTGTAGTCAGGTCAGTGAGGATTAGGATGGCAATGGAGAAATTACAGACTTAAATCAATGTTCTTTTAACCATATTCTTGCCTCCTGAGTTAGTTGTTTGAATTTTCACCGACCTGTTGAAACTGGCTCGATCCGCAGTACGAATGCAGGACATGAACGAGCGTATCTCGCCTGAAAGAAAGCGAACGTCCCGTTGACCAATAAAGTTTTTAGAAGACCAGAAATTTCACCGGTTTCCAGATAAATTAAATCTATATCATTATGAACCCCACGCATCCCACTAATAAGCAGACAGAATTCTCTGTTAATAGATGAGATCTATAGTATTCTGGGGTTTGAGCGCCATATATGAATCTTTCCAGATGTCTGGCACAGTTGCAAAAGCGTCTCTCACACACGCTACTTGCTTCTAATCATCACGTATCTAGTTTAAACGCTGTCCTCCCCAATCGAAAGACATAGCACTGTGTCGTGCACTCATCAAAGGTAATCGAGTTGGCTGATCTTCTATTACACATTCTTTGAGTCTGATGCTTATCTCATCTGAATAAAACTTGATGCAGCTAGAAATCTCCTTAATTCGTCTGTTAATTTTTGCATATGCTAGTTGGTTCATACATCGATATTATGATATTAATATTACTGTTAGCAGAAGGAGCTATGAATACCTTCTGGGAAATCGTACATGTACATACTATTATTATATTATAAACAGCTAGCTAATAGACGTGTTGAAAATATTTTATTGCTTCTTATTAATTTAATTTTAGTATTTCTGAGAGTTACCGATCATATGTTGCTATTTGAATTTATTTTGTTTTAATGTAACTGCGAACCTGATTTTCATGTCCTTAGCAAAAGCATTTTAGCTATTTTGTTGATACTTTTGTTTATCGAACATACATAAAATAAAAGGGATGTGGTCAATACGTGACTTCAGAATCAATTTGCATATAACGTAGTTTCATATTCTTGACTTAGGAGAGGTTTGAACAAAAACAGAAGGTGCACGATCAACGGAAATTAGGTAACAGTACTTAAAGTAGACTAAGATATCGAACGAAAAATGGGATAATTATATATTATCGTGTTGTTAAACTGTCCCTTCTCTACCACTGTAAATTAGATATCCACCTATATCAGCTTTATATCTTGAAGCTCCAGGTTTATTTGGTACGACTGCGACATGAAAGATAAACACGCAGAAGCATGTTTGTTTCCTTCTACTCAATCTCTTATTATTGGAATATTTTATTGTTACTATCATCATCATTATTATTATGCAATACTTTGTATGCGCTGAAAGCATCTTGAAGACATCCTAAATCCGTCTTGTTCTTTCACAAATGGAATTGCTTTGTGGTATAAGTGAAAAAGCTTACATGGATCTAGTAGATAAAAAAAGCAAACTTATTTAAAAATTACTGAGAATCCAACCCTGCATTGCCAACGATTTTGAAGATACAAACTTTTAAAGAAACAGTCTAAAGTGGATTTATATTTATCGGCAGAAAGTGCGTGAGATAACAAAACAAATGCGTCATATGTTCTCCTGAAATATAAGCAGAATTTTATATGAAATCAGACTGCATCTGAGGCCAGAAACCTGAAGTTTTAAGAATGTATATAGTATGAATAGTATATCAAAGAGTGCATATGTCGTCCAAGAAATGTCAATTATTTCAACAGCATGAATTTCTTTGGGTGATTTAATTTTTGTTTGATTTCCTTAAATTATTTCTGTTTTCTTTATCTATCGAGTTGAATTTTCCCCCAAGGCAATACTTTTAATACACCTATTAAGAAATGAAACAGTTAAAATTTAAAATAATCTTATAATTTTATAAATGTCTGCAGTAATTAATAACTTTGAAATAATACAACTAATGTTCAATAGAGAAATATTGTTATAATTAATATGTAACGTTTCCAGCGTTGATTACTTCTCAGATTTCGAGATTTGTAATCTTCAGCAAATAATTAAGTTATTATTTTAGTGATATTGTTAGAGCTTTACTCAGATTTGTTTACTTTTATTAAAAAATGGACTTACTAATAATTAAACTATTGTAATTAACTCGGCGTACTTCTTGTCATTAATCGTATCACACACGTTCCTGAAGTCTAATTCTCAGGTAAACCTTTTCAGAACAGTGAGAATTTAAATTTATAGAAAACGGTAAGAATTTTCACCTGCTATTAACCTCCTCAATTTTTGCTATACTTTCGAGGTTTTATGCGTTTTCTCATCTAATTTAATCCTGTGTCATTCCTAATTCCACATTTTCGTTTTGTGTTTATTGTACAAAGGATGTTAAGTGTCGAAAAAGTAAATGCAGACATGTAAAAGTGATTATGAGACATTATGTCTATGTCCATTTACAAAAAACGTGTATTTTATATTAATTTTAGACAATGTTTCATTTGTTTGCTTATCCTGAGTTGTATTGCATTTTCCCTGCAAAGCACAACTTTATTATTTCTCATTGGATAACAATATTATTTATAAAATATTCTTTTACTTCTTATCGAAATATAATTCTCTGAAAAAAACATTTCTAGTTTGGTTGATTTCTACTCATTTCATCGGAGAATTGGAACCATGCAAATATAACTGGATTTTCTACAGTGCTCATAGTTGTTTTATGGGATCGCTTTTGTTCGTTCCGTTTATTAACAATGGATTGTCGTTCATGCTTTTATTTATCAAAATAGAAAACTTTATTTATTAAGAGTATGAATTTTTTTAGAGTTGGGATAATGTCTCTTAGGGATAGGAAGAATTTAAGATGAGAAAATAAATAAATTTCGTTGGCTGTCACAATTATACATTGAAATATTTTTCTTATCCAAGTCTTTTTTATAAATTTAAAATATTAAGGCACGCTAACCCTTTTGTTTGCATTTCAGTGTCATATTGTATATCTAGCTTTTATTTGAATGCGGGATCACTACTATTTATTAATTTTCTTTGTATAAAACGGATGCATTCCACTTCAACTCATGTGTGACATATGTCCTTAAATTTATTGGAAATGTAAATGAGTAACCGATTATGACGAAATTAACATACGAAATAACATCAATGTATTAATTTCATTGACTAGTACATTCCATTAGTCTTAATACAGGGCCATCCCAAAACAAAGCTTATAATTTCAAAAATTGTAGAAATTATAAAATGATAAATTATTTCAATAGATGACACTTCTATACTTTTCCAATTAATGCATTACTTGAAATTTTAGTTGTCTTTTATGCTGTTAGCTCTGAAAACCGTTTTTTGGAGCAAGACAAAGATGAATTTTTATCCAACAGAATGATATTTTTTGGTTATGTTGAATTGTTTGAATATTTTATGATTGAAAATACTTCGAGTTCGTTTTAATATGTTTGATTTTGGGTATCGATTCTTTTGTTGACATTCAATTTTAGTTTTGTTTTCTCGGATAATTTTTCGTATTACTGATGATAACGTAACTCCAGTTGCTATGTACTCCTATGATTTCGTCCTTACATAGCTCTCTGTCCTTATATAGCGCTTTCGTCCTACATAGCTCTTATGTATGGGATATTTCTTGAAGTATATTTTATTTCTTAAGCTGCAGAGTGAATGCTGTTATATGTCACTGCATTTGAGGTAGGTTAAAAAAGAATTAACAATTCCCTATCCTTCTGAGTAAAAGATCTAGACCTCTCCAAACGGCCATGGCCAGATTCAGAAGTAGGCATCTTCGGTGCATGAGATTCAAAGAGGGAGAAAAGGCATTCCCCTCGTATGCCTGTTCCCTCCCTGCCTCTCCCGCTCACCTACTGGATTGTACAGGCGTCTCCCTAAGACAGCTGTCGGCTGAGCAGGACGACGTCAGCGATTTACTTGTGCAGCAAGGTCTCTTAGACTTGGTGTAGACTTTCCGGCCGCAAGGGGATTAGCAGCAAAAACAACTCTGCATACACATTTTTGCCTCAATCCAAATATTATAGGCTGTTTGTTCCTTTCACGATAAAATGAAAAATAATTTTGTGTCTTTTCACGTTTAATTCTGTGCACACGTGAATTTTGTACAATTTATATTTCACTGATCTGGTTCTCATGTTTGCATATGTGTCCATGCATTTCCCCTTCTTAACACTAGAACGCCCGCCGTAGTCATATTGACTCCAATGTAATTTATAAGGTAAACACATAAACTAGAACACAATATTGAATACATTATTTAATTAAAACATTTAAATTTGTAATTAGGAACAATAGATAGAAATATTAGTTTTAAAAAAAATGCATAACTGAATTTACAATTGTAAGAAAATGAAAAAAACGGCATGCTTTTCACAAAGTTCATATACTCACAATCCTTTTTGAACTGAAATCTAAGAATGGAGTTTTTGTATGTATAACCTAGCTTGCCATCACATTTTCCGCACACCATTTTATTGCATGAAATACAGATATTATTAATCATATTACCAAAGTTTTATTTCACATTCCCTCCTCTTTGAGGCTAATCTCTCTGGTGGGTCTGCTCTGCTTGCATTCCTTTTTGGTTTATTAGTAAGGTGCATGTAGTTTTGACACATTTCGTCAGATGGATATCTGGATGAACGTCTATCTTGTAATTAGTTTTTCAGTATTTTTTTAAAAATAATCCAGGCATTTATAGCAGATAAATCTAGCATATTGTCGAAGGTATGAACAGGCTACCTTCGAGAATGTGCTTTTACAATGCACTTTCTAGCCATCTGATCAATCACATCGACACTACACTTGGTTGCATTATAAAAACTAATTGTTTAAGAAGTTTTCTTACAATTAATACTTATATCGACAGATGGATGAAGGGTACTTAAAATCATTACATTTTTCTTCTACTTTCCTTGATATACTGTAAGTTACTTGTTCCGTCATGTTTCAAAATTTTAGCTTCATACACTGCCTCTCGGAAATCTTTCATGGACTTCGAGATTTCTCTTCTTGCCCTGCTGACAGTCCCTATCAAACGTATTCCCTTCTTTTGCAATTCTTCAGCTAAATTAAGTGATGTAAAAAAATTATCAACTGTGACATTTTGACCTTTGTTTAAAAAAGCTTTCATCAGTCGCATAACAAGTTTCATCAGTCGCATAATCTTTGATCAAATGATCGTTCTTCCTTTTTTCCTGGATAAGGCGAAGCATTGAGGAGGTATTTTGTGTTTACAATCAATAGCAAGCCAAAACATTTGTCCATATTTGTCGTGTTTTGACGGTATAAATTGAGTAAACGGACATCGTGTTTTGCTTGGAAACATTTGTTTCTCTATTGTTATATTTCCCCCCGGTTTGAAGCAAGCAATACAATTATCAATGAAGCGATTCTAAGTTCCAGATATCATTGCAGATTTATACTAAAATATCATTGCAAATTTATACTAAAATATCATTGCAAATTTATCTGTTTGCAAGCGTGTAGAACGTGAAGATTTCAAGTCAAATCATAAAAAATCGTAGAATTTCACAAAACCTGTTTCTTTCCATAGTTTCTGTGTAAACATTCTGGCCTCAGGGTTTAAACCGGAAGTAATGAAAATCTATTCCTTTCGCATCACTCACATTCTCAGCATAAAGTATTTCAAAAGGCAAGTAACTCGTCTGTAGAAAGAGACCAAGTGTCATTCTCAAGGATGCGCTTTGCCTCTACTTCGGTACATTTCTTTATATTATTCAAAGTTGTGCTGTATATAAATAAAAAACAAGCACTCAACACACTATTATCACATGTTTCTTTTGGCATGATATGTTGTTCCACTCTCCTGCCGTACAATACTTTGTTTTGAAAACTTCCAGGATTTTTTTTTTTAATTTTTATATATTTTCCATTCTGTGTCATCAGGAGCAGTGAAAGCTTCAGTATTACCTGACATATCTAACGAAATTTCCTTGCTTTCACTTCCATCAGAATCTGATGAGTACTCAATTACACATTCAAAATCAAGTATTTCAAAATCCTCGTCGTCAGTGACTGATAGTTCACCCCTTTAGATTCATTATATGATAGCTCACGTAAAAATTTTCTATTTCCTCTGGTGTTAATCTTTTTTCACGAGCCGTTTTTTGCAGTATTTTCAAGCAAACTGAGTAGCTAAACATTTATGAAAAATATAACACAAATAGCAACGAAATAACTGTGAAAGGAGTCATTCCAGGTAGTACGCCAGCTTGATCATCAAGTGCAAAGAAGTGAAAAATTTTTCAACTTGGGGGTGGAAAAAGGTATGTCACAATAACTGATATATCATTCTTTCAAAAAGAAAGTACAATACCAGATCATGACCCCTTAACAGGAAGGAAATGATAAATCTTCAGCTTTTTTCCCCGGAGTCGATATGACTCCATTGGCCGTTCTAGGGATATAGGCCCATACATATTTTAAATATTAAGTTAAATAATTCTGGTTTTCTCAAATCATAGACATCATTAATTCATTAAAAGTCAGAGAAGGAAAACAACTGAAATAAAAAAATCAGGAAAGATATGGGTTTTATTTAGCGTGCGGAGTCGAAAGGACTCCGCACGCTAAATAAAGGGGGCGTCCTAGATTTAAACTACCTCTTCTAAAAGTTTTCTATTAACAAGTTTACATCTTTGTAACAATTACAATAAGTTCCTTTCATACTTTTTTCCAAAACAAAACGAATAATTTGAGGATTTTCTCCTAAGGGAAAAAAAACAACTTTCCATACTAAATGAGTTACTTTTTAATTTTGAAAATGATTTTAAAATTAAACTGCAGTATTTAACGATATAATAGGAAAAATGAAGGAGAGACCAAAATTAAAATGAATACCTTGAAATGTTTAAAATGAAAGCTGTTGAGAACGAATAGCCGAAATTTAATTCAGTGGTTCGAGTCTCCTCGATGCAGTGTTAGTTTGTAAAGCCCAGGAAGACAAAAGCTATTCGGAATAACATGAAAACACTTTATTAAAGTTCATGAAACACATACATGGACAGACACAACTACCAAAACGTTCTTTCGCCTTCCAAAAGCTAAAAGCCAACTCTGAGTCTCATACGTTCTAGAAGTTGGCGTCATTCTATCCCAGCTTCCACTTCGCAACAAAAGCAAAGTGAATGAAGTTTTATTTCTTTCTAATTTTATAATTAAATTTAAGTATATTTGGTTCAGCTTGCGGGATCTAGTTCTTTTCGCTGTCATAAAATGTAAATAGATCTATTTAATCGTTAATCCTTGCGACTTCGCACAAAGGCTTGAAGATGAACACTGCTAGGGCAAGGGTGTGAAAGACCTTTCATTTCAGTGCAATATAGGTTATAGACGGCAAAGACTTATGTGATTACAGACACCGACCACTTGCTGCGAGAACTTAAGAGATACATAATACTAAATTTAAAGGTAGGAGTAGTATACAACTACACAATTCAATTTAATCTAGCATGCTGGCTGAGAACATACACCTCAGGATGTCAAGGGTAATTCGTTGCAAGGCTGCAAGAATAATGATAATAATAATTCGGCTGCAAGAATTCAAAGCCGATATTCAAGGTTAACAGCTGGAAGAAAGAAAACGTGAAAGAAAAAAGAGAAGACAGAAAATGTCAGCAAATTAAAATAATTATTAGTAAAAATAAATGAAACTCTACAAACTCTATTCATTCAGGACGTATATGGAATTACGTTATACTTCATTAATGATAGTTTAATACATTCCACTTTTACTTCGTACAGACATTTATGCAAATCTTTGTTTTAAATATTTAATAATTTGAAATTCTAATCAGTTTTATCTCGTCTTAATGTTAATTTTTTATAATTATTTAACCTAAATGTTAATTTTTTATAATTATTTAACCTTAATGTTAATTTTTATAACGTTTATATATTCTGTTCCTTATGTTCCACATAATACTTCTATTCAACAAATTTTGGATTTTTTCTTCAAATTTTTAATTTTGAGTTAAGTTTTACTTTTTCCCTGCAGTCAAAGTGTTACTTCACCAACCTGAGGTTCGTAGGCATTTAGTCCTACTCGATTCGCAAAATTTTTATGATCAGTTTAAGCATTTGTATAACAACAATGCTATATTACAAAAACTCTTTTTTCTTTCAAGCCTAGAAATGCCAATAAATGAAAGTGCATGTGTGTGTATATAAAGTTATAAATAAATATTCTAAATGTTTATAATAACAAAAATATGTTTATTTCACGTTTTTGCAGTTTTATGCACAATTTATTTTATAAATTCAGACTGAATGTATGATTTGAATGTCCCAGAATAATCTGCATTAATCGCTGTTATTTTAAGTATTCTAAATCTGACACTAAACAGTAGTTTGACCATTTATTTATGACTATTTCAAGAATTTCTCTTCAAATTAAAATTGTTAAAATTGATTAAAGTATTTTAAAATTTACTAGTCAATTAGCTCAAAGATTTAGTAGAATAATTAAATTCTGAAAAATGCTCGATGAAAATGAAATATTTAAAATTTAGAAGATTATGCATGTTTACTAGAGATGGACTTTTCTCATTACCGTATTTCTGTAATATTTAGTTCTGTACCACGATCTGTTTAATTAATAAATGCGTTTTAATTAAGGGTATTTACTGTTTGAGCAAATATAAATATGACTGATCGAGAATGAGTTTCATTTACGTATTTTGTCCCTAGAGCAAAGGATCTTTGGTTAGTTAATAGCATTACACAAACTCATCATACAAATATTTAAACGTTTATACTAAAAGTTTCCTCACTTGTTAGAACACTTTAGACAAATATAGAAGTTTATCTTACAACAGTAGAACTTCATAATAACCCTCATTATTTTATATTTATTCCCGTAACTATGATATTTAATTTCCAAAACACGTCGTAAATTTAAGATATTTTCAAAGTTCTGAGTATGTATTTGCAAAAGGGCAGAGAAAACATTCCATAATTTTGCGTAAATCCGATAAAGGAACACTGAATTGTCAAGGATCCGAATAGCTTAACTGTCGTATTCAATGATTCTGAAATGCATTGTCATGTGATAAGTGAGCAATAACGTTGATCACTTTTCAGCAGCTTTCGCTTAGGGAAATTGGTGGGGGGGAAGGAAAAGAAAATCAAATTGTGCAGTATAAGCATTGGAGAACGAAAAAGTATAAATTTCTTTTAAGTAAGTAATATTATTAATTAAGAGCTGAGAGTCGTTAAAACATCTTATGTATCCAAATTGCCTTATGAAAAAGTATAAATACAACCCTGCTCAAAACATTCGGAGGAACGTTATGTCACTTAGAGATAACTTGCAGTTATTATAGTCAGAGGACGTTATGCATTCTTTGAAGCCTACATAGTTGAAACAAGATCATTCAGACCAAAGTACATAATTCGTATTGTTCCGCAAACGGCATTAAAACCTCTTTCAACCGTGCTACATGATGTTGCACTTTGAAAAGGATGTTGGGTGAACAAACTTAGACTTCAGCATTTCCTGTATAGTCACAACCCTGTTACTTGCCCCATTTTCCATCTGTTAACCGAGCTGGCCTTCCTTGATTTTCGGGCAATTCAAGCTATCGAAAATTGCACATAAACCAGACTATGACAGCAAAACAGTCTTTATTTTAACACTTGGAAGAATACAGGATTATTGGGTCACGTGTTTGTGATTCGATGAACATTTCTTAGAAGTTGAACAGATAATATTTTTTTATATATTCAAGTAGGTTTCTATAGGTATTCTACGAGAGAATTTTGAACAAAACAATTTCGTGTGTTGCTCATAGAGAAAACAATAAAAAATGTAACATAAATCGTGAAAGAAGGAACATTTTTTAAAGGTCGTAGATGTATAGGAAATAGCCTACCGAAGATAATTTACAATCAGATTGGAAATATTTGTGAGTTTATATGGAGAAAGCAACGGAAGAAAATTCCATCCTAGCATGGACTTGCAGACGTAAGATATTGTTCTGGCCAAAGAAGAAAAACTTGCTCAAAGACCCTTTGGAAGTAAAGATTATGAATTGTTAGGAAGGAAAGCTTCGCCAAAGCAGGACTGGCTCTATCCAAATCTCGTTGGTTAGAATAGAAAGAGGGAGTGTTCGCCGTTTCATCCACTACCTGAAAATGAAACCCTACTTAACAAACGGCGTCCATGTTTTGTACAATCAATACATTGCATTACGGCAGTGAAACGTACGCGTTTCTAAGCTCTTCCGTGCATACTCTTTGCAGTAAAAATATATTAAATTCCTAATGAAATGCGTCACTCTTGTTAAATTTTTGTCTTAAAGTAATAAAGATGATATCTATAACTTACTTTGTACAGAAAATTATTAAGAAGTTGTTCGAAATCTAAATGCATGTGTATAAAATTAAAGCTCTTAAAAATGATGTTTTTGCATATTTCAAGGATTTATTTGTGTTTTATTAGCTCCCTGTTGGATGTATTTTCCAATATTTTCTTTAAAAAAAGATTTCTCTGATTTATTCACAATATTATCATAATTTATTAAAGAATCATTTCATATACAAATATTTAAGTAATAGGAAAGGACCTTATTTTATTTTAGTATGCTTAATACCTCAGCTTTAAGTTGTAATACACTGAAACAGAAATTCACATATTTTTAATGGCTATAGCAGTTGTAGAAATAGCTAATTATTTGAGCTAATTTCAGGAGACTGATACTTGATGAAAATACTATTTCATTTTTTTCTTTTCTTTTTAAAGTATTTTAAAAATTTAAATAATTCTTAATTTTAGTTAAAAAACACATCTTAAGTCCATTTATCAAATTTTAGAATTTTTTTTTTTTTTTTTTTTTTTTTTTTTTTAAAATTTTTTTTTTTTTTTTTTTTTTTTTTTTTTAGAGGAGGGAGATTGTTGATTGTTTTTGTAGAAACTTGAAAAAAGTGTTAATTTTGATTCAGCTTCATTAAGTCAAATAATCTTATGAAATATGAAAATCTAAAATGCTAAACATAAATAATAATAAATAAGCAGCAGATAGATTTACATGATACATGTCAAAAGCAGCAGCTAATTAAGGGATGGTTGATTTCGATGGTTGCACAGCTCAGTGCATCTCCAAGTTTCATTAAAAAAATTAACAGCTTATTTAAAGTCTATTCTAACTTAAATTCTATTCTAAATTAAATAGAACATTTTCAGAATCAACAACCTTGTAACAACAAGAAAATAAATATTAACAAAATAAAACTAGATTTATGTTAATTTACTGATTTCAGTTTATGCTTGTTTCATATTTATGAATCTCAAAGAAACTGCCCTGAATTAAGCTGAATTACAGAAATATAATTATATAAATTTTTGAATACGTCTTTTCACATGTTCAGTTATGTAAATATTTTACTTACTTTTATCGCTATGCTGCCTAGAAATTTGTATCTTTATGCACACCATTTTTAACAACAGAAGAAAGTAAAAAAAATTGAAGAAATCTGAAATTTCAGATTTTCTATTACGCCCTAAGAGGCGTTTTTTCGCGTTTTGTGTGTTACCTTTATTTATTAAAAATCACATTCTTCTCAGTTAAATTATAAAATTCATTTCAACAGTAATATCAGAAAATATTTAAAAGAGCATATCTTTAGAATTTCCGATACAGTCTCGCGCGCTGGAGATAAATTTTTTTTCGTACAGTGTTGCCATTGCTCCCTTTGAAATCGTTGAGTTTTTTAATCAAAACCCACAAATGCTTTACAAAATATGTAATAACACAAATTTCAAATTCGGGCTTCAGATACCCATATTCGAGTAAGATGTGTGAAATTTGATGGCTCTAGGTACCGCTATTTAATCACAATGCGAGAAACATGCACACATTTATGCAGATTCTTCATTAATTAATTTCTTTAAGTATAATACAGGGCTCTAATATTTGGTGGCAACAATTTAAAAAGTGATTTTCCATTTATAATGAATAAACGCCAAATGCCAAAACGAAATTAATAGCCCTTCTGGTCAAATTGCTGCTGTGGGCTAGTAATTGGTAAATACACAAACAAATAAATTCTTGATAAATACAAAAATTATGTTCATAAGAGTTCACAAAAAGTAAAAATGAATAATAAGTAATACATATAAAAAGCATTACTTTATTTAACACCTTTACTATTCATAAAAATAGTAACAATTGATTTCTTAGTTTTCGTGAAAATTATAAAACGAATTACCTAAAACGTTCAAATTAAGTAGTTGAACTCTTAGCATATGTCATTGTTAAGGAAAGAAGATACCAGTTATAAACAGAAACATTCATATGTATTTAGCATATTCTAATAACGTCCTTTTTTTCGCTTCTGGAAAGACATGGCACATGACATTGTGATATTTTTCAACATCATATTTATCAAATTACATAAAAAAATCAATACTTATGCGTGAAAAGTAATCCAGGAATCTTTTCCGAAAATCTGTTCGTGCATCCATATGCAACACAAAATCCCATGCTTCAGAAAAAAAAAAAAGAAATCTGAAAGTTTTGAGATTTTAAATTACGTCCAAAGGGGCGTTTTTTTAACTTTTTGTGCGTTACCTTTATTTATTAAACACGATGTTCTCACTTAAACCATAAAATTCATTTCAAGACCAATACCGCAAAATAATTTTAATTTGAGCATATCTTTAGAATTTCCGACACACAGTCTCACGCGCTGGCAATAAAAATGTTTTTTATGTGCAACGCTGCCATTGCTCGCTTTGAAATCCTTGAGTTTGTTAATAAAAAATTCGTTAAAGATTTACAAAATATGAAATCGATAATAAAACATATTCCAGATTTGGGCTTCCAGATGCCCATGTAGAATTACGTCATTCAAAATTGGATAGCTCTAGGTACCGTTGTTTTATCACAATGCGAGAAACATATATACATTTATGCAGATTCTTCATTATTTAATTTCTTCAAATATAATAAACGGCGATAAAATTTGGTGGCAACAATTTGAAAATTGAAACGGACATTCAGAATGATTCGACGCAAAATCGCAAACTAAAAACAATAGTCCTTCGAAGACAAAGCCAGTTTGAACTAAAAACTGAAATAAATACCGAAAATAAGAATTTTATGAAAATTTCAACATTCCCTCTTTGTTGTAGATTTCCAAAGGCAATTTAATAACGCCTTTTTACAGAAGAACAGGAAATTTATCCTTGAAAAAATATGAAAATTATTTCGATGACGTATTATTTAGGGATATATATTGCGCATTAATGAATATTAGTACAGCAAATAAAATACTAATTAAATAATGGAACAATTATATACACAGTTTTAATCCTAAATTGAATAGATTATATTGCATCTATACATCTCGAAACAATAAACATAATGCAATGCTTTCATGGTTTAGTTCTCAGAACTGTTGTAAGCAAACATTCATTCTCTCGTATGAGAGAAATTATTAGAATACTGTAAAGTATACGAAATTTGTCCAGCTACATTTGTCTCAGATAGTCGATTAGCCTATTGTCCTAGCTACTATTATCCAGCGAAGGGCGTTGAAAACATTCGTTGAATGGCTTGATTTGAAAGCCGTGGTTTGAAACGGAATTTTCTACCGATTGTATATAAACAAATGTAGCATTTGTGCAACATTATCTGCTTAATAATTAATGGTGTTGCGACCATTATATAAAAGACAATTTGTTTCACAGTTAATCACTTCAGTTTATAGTCTACGTTACCTTGGAGGGATTTCGCTGTAGTTTGTTTCTCATAATAGTTTCGAATTAACCTACATCATATACTTACTATGACTCATATAATATCGAATTATATTTCGAATTAATACTTCATATACTTATTAATGATTCTATCGGCTTTAATCTTTATTACTTTAGATTGTTATTTACATTATTAAGTGGGTTTTCAATAGTTCGATTTCTCAATTATTTAATTTGAGTAAAGAAGATCATGCTTAATGAGAGGTTTTTAATCAGAATGCTCAGAAATAATGGCTTCGCGTAGATGTATTTTAAAACAGCATGACATAATATCGATTATTTCTTTTAATAAAGATAGATATAATAGGATATAGACAATAGTAGATCAAGAAAGCTGATTAGGAATTTGAAGGGGAAATCCAGTCCGAAATTTTAAATTATTGTATATCTAAAAAAAAAAAAAAAATTACGTGCAAAGGGGCGTTTTTTTAACTTTTTGTGTGTTACTTTTATTTATTAAATATCATGTTCTCCGCACTTAAACCATAAAATTCAGGTCAACAGCAATATCACAAAATAATTTTAAAAGGAACCTTTCTTTAGAATTTCTGACACAACGTTCCGCGCGCTGGAGATAAAAAGTGCTTTTTTTTTTCATAGTGTGTTGCCATTGCTCGCTTTTAAATCATTGAGTTTGCTCATGAAAAATTCGTTAAAGATTTGCAAAATATGAAATAGATAATAAAACATATTCCATATTTGGACTTCCAGATGAGCACATTCGTGTAGAAACGTACAATATTCAAAATTGGATGGCTCTAGGTACCGTTGTTTTATCATATTTTGAGAAATGTATATATCTTTATGCCGATTCTTCATTATTTAATTTCTTTAAATATAGTACGGAGCGATAACATTCGGTGGCAACAATTTGAAAAGTGAATCGAACATTTATAGTGAATCAACGCAAAATCTCAAAACAAAAACAATAGTCCTTCGGGGACAAAGCCCTTGAAGGACTAAAAAAAATTCTTTTTGTTTTTTACTTTGTTGTGCAAACTAAAGGAAGTATTGTTATCGCGAAAAATTTCGGTTATCATATTTCAACCGAAATCTCCATTTTGACTATTCTAAAATCCATCAGTGCGAATTTGCTACGTGATGTCTATACATACGCACAGAATAAAAGACACTTTTTTTTTCAAACCGGATTGTAAAATGGATGAAACGGGACTTTTTCGTGACGTCTGGATGTACACTGCGACAGTGAAAAAAAAAGAGACAGTTAAATATCTCCCGTTCTACTGCTTCGATTGACGCTGACACTTTTCGTGTTCCGAAAGCGCGACTTAGGCTATATATAAGATTTATGTGTAGCATTGTTCTACCATAGGTATTTCTACACAAAATCGGACTTTTTCTGAAAAGAATACCAATTTTTTTCCATATTTCGATTCTGCGACTCAAGTTATGCTTAAATATTAAATTTTGTAAAATTTGGTGAGAAATTTACGGAGAAATTAAAACTTCATCTTAGAGCATTTTCTTTTTCAGTTTGCGATAGAAAAATTGGCGAGCTTTTTAATTTATAGCAACCTATTTTCCTTTTTTTTTCATTGAACACGAGCGGAAAAAGAAATCATCATTCATACTTTGAAATTTAAACTAAAGGCGTAAACCACATTTGCTGTTATTATCGCTTATAACAAATATGCCAAATTTCAAAACGCGCTAATATATAAATTCACATATTTCTTAGGAAATTTTGAATAAAAAGCTCTAATTTTTCGCAGGTATGCTTAGAAGTACATCTTTTTTAAGAGGATGGTAAATATTTTATAGGTTATAATTTAAAATTGTTTTCGAAAAATTTATAAATATTATTTTAAGATACGAATGTTAAAAAAAAAATCATGAAAATGGGCGAATTTTATTTTGAATGTACCTAAATTTGAAAATCTGAAAGGAAGAATCAGATAATTTTAATAAAAAAGAGCTATTAATAAATATATTCCAAATTCAATTAACATGGAGGAGCTAAAAATTTGAGAGTTATTTTTTTTCAAATTACTTGGGCGACTTTTACAAATTTGGCGCTTCGGCATAATTTCAGTCGTAAAATTGTAATTCGGAAAAAAAAATTGGCATATCCTTTCAGAAAAAGTCCGATTTTATGTCAAAATACCTATATTAGAACAATGTTATTTATAAATCTAATACACATCCTAAGCCGCGCTTTCGAGACATGAAAAACGCAAGTTGAATTTTGTCAAATGGCCCAGTAGAGCGGGAGATTTGTAACTGTCCCCCCTTTTTTTTCGCAATGCACATACGCACGTACATATTTATATGCATTTACTCGCATAACTCAAAAACGATTAGCTGTGGAATGATTATAAGTAGTAGAACCAAAGCAACTTTTTCCCAGCCTTTATTTTGGCATTCGTTGGCGGTAGTCATATGCTTCCAGTTACAGAAGTGTTTTAAATGACGAAAATATTCATGTTTTGGCATTCTTAAATTTAAAAAGAAAATAATTTTTGACAAATAACGAAATCTAAAATTTAATCCATATACTTAAATTTGGGAAATTTTATACTCGTTGTGATGATTAGAATTATAAAAAGTTGGATTCCTCTGCGACTACAACTGACCGGGGTATTTAATTAACAAAATTTACAGTTTTTGAACTTATTTTCAAGTTGTCTTGAAGGCTCGGTTATTCAAGTTAAAATAATTTGAGAAAAAATAAGTTTAAATGAAGTGCAGCAGAAATTGTGTGTAATTTAACAATGCGTAGAAAGAAGATATGTGGTATCCACATTATCTTTTTTTTTAATTAAAACATATAAAAATTAAAATTACAAAAAGATACAATTATTTTTCTTCGCTTCATAAATAAAAATAATATCTGTTGTCGCTCACTCATGAAATTCAAATTGTACTGTTTAATCACATTAATTATTCATTTCGTTTTCACGCACAAAATAGTATAAAAAATACCAAAATATTGAAAATTGTATCATTGTGTGCAAAATTAATATATACACTCTGTCACAAAAAATATATGCACGCGAAAGAACTACTATCACGAACTTAACACGTATGCAGTGTATGTGGAGATGAGCAAATGATTACAAATTCAGAACAAAAGATCGTTTTATTAAGAAATTATGGCATGAAAAGTGTTACAAACCAGTAAGTAGTATAGTTACCTCTGGCAGCTATACAAGCCAAAACACGACGTGGCATCGAATCAAGTACGTCACCTATAACCCCTGAGGAAGATCTTTGCAATTGATGGAGTTAATTCACCAATATTCTGAGACGGCCGCAGTTGTCTTCCAAGCATGTCCCAAACGTGCTCTATTGCGAGATGTGTGGTGACCTGGTAGACCACGAGAGTACGTCATATTCTTGAAGATATTGTTGGGAGATTTGTGTAGTACGTGGACGAGCATTGTCTTGCTGATAAATGACAGTTGCGAAACTTAATAGCATAAGACAACCGGCGTTAAAATGTCATCAAATGCGAGCCGTCATAGTGTCTTAGAGGACCACTCGAGGTAATCGTGTGTCGCAACAAATCGCTTTCCACATTACGACATCTTCTATAATCGCCATATGCCGCTCGACAACAAGTGCCGGATCGGACTGCTGGCTTAGCCGCCTACGCAAGCGTGTGGCTTGGTCATTAGCACTCAGACTGAATCAGTATTCATCGCTGAAGATCAGATGATTCCAGTCAGTCACACCGTAGCTTGTTCAAGTTGTACAAAAATCCAATCGACACTGCCTATGATGACACTGTCCATGGGTCAGTGGTAGGCGTCTTAATGGATGTCGGCAGTATATAGTACCAGCGCCGGCCATTTGTCCCCGAATGCTTTCCCTTGATGCCACCGGATGCCTGGAAGGTGATATATGGCGTCGAATCGATGCTAGCGACGTTGTTGCTGCGGTAGTGGCCGCTCTTATGATTTCGCGATCCTTGCGCTCATTTGTGTTCCTGGGACGTCCTGACCCAGGGCGACTGTAGACTATCTCTTACGGGATCTATTGTAACCAACACTGAGCAACTACCATATAGCTCCAACCGAGGTGGCGGTCGGTATGCCTGTTCGATAAACCTGCTTCTCTAAGACCTACTATACATCTCTTCTCAAAGTCCAACAACTGTTCGCACTGCCGTCATTACATCTCATAGGCGTCTGTAGACACAACACTGTCCATCCAAGTCTATAGATTCGTTTAAATGGCCTTACGGAATCGAACCCTAATATTCTGCGAATATCGCGCAGAGCGCGACGTGTCCGGATCAATGACACCAAGAGATATCATGCTTTTAATCCCTTCCAGCGGCTCATTTCATATGCGCATAGCACGCTTATTTTGTCTCATTGACGTCGAAATTTAAAAATCATTGCTTATCGCTTATCAGATTATATTTTTTCCGAGTTTCGTGATTTTAGCTCGAATTTTTCTGGATGCATTACGTTTTTGTGACAGAGTGTATATATTTATTTCTATAGACTATCATCCTAAATATCAAGTTTTATACTCTGTGAAGACTCCTTTTGTAGAGAAATATGATGTCATACGGCGATAGTAACTCCCCCACCTGAAGTAGAAAAAAGTGAATTAGATGTGAGATGCTAGACGGGATAGGCGTATTAAGCCTTATCCTTTGTTTTGTAGAATTCCATATGTAGATTTATTAACTGTTTAACTGCATATAGTATAAATAAATATTTAAATTAACTTTTCGTCAAATCAGTCATCGATATAGAGTTCTTATAGATAGATTTTAAGTAGTATAGAATTTCGACATAAAATTAGCCTATCACGAAATAAGCCTTTCGCCATAATGGTGCATCCAGGCAGGGAATGAATCTTTGGGTAATTTGAAAATTGGTGTTTTCTAATTTTGGATTAGCACTTTAGAAGTGTGCAAAGCCTGCCAAGGTAAACCTGTATTTTCTATCTTCCTGTATTTTCTTTTTTTATGTTTGGATAAAAAGCATAGAATTAAAGACTGTAAACAAAAGGTAAATTGTAGCTTCTGCTGTAATAAGCATTTGAAAGCCATTTGTTATTCATTTCATAAGAAAAAAAATGATTGTAAACTTGAAACGAAAACGTCTAATTCCAAAGCTATTTCCGCTGTTTCGTCATATAATTCAGATGAAAATAGATCTAATAAAATATTATTACAAACTACTTCTGCATTAATTCGAAATAATGATAAATCTGAAAATATGAAAATTCTTTTTGATAATGGCTCAATGAGATCTTTCATAACTAAAGATCTATCTAGTAAATG
>KK116356.1:223420-239840 GCA_000611955.2 Stegodyphus mimosarum
CTTTCTGTTTCATTTGGAGATAAAACTGCGTTAGAAAAAAACCTTCAATGTTTTTAAAGCTAAAATAGAAAATGTTAGCGATCCCAAACTTAGTGTATATGTTCAATTTCTCGAAGTCAAAAATATAGCCAATGCTGTCCTCCCCTCCAAATTTGAACTGTGCTAAGGAAAACAAAGTTTTACAAAATTTACAATTAGCTGACTGTTGTAGACAAATTGACAAAATTGATATTCTCATAGGGGTAGATTTCTATTATTCTACAATTACATGTAAAATTTAAAGAATTTCAAAAAATGTAGTAGCTACAGAATCTTTATTTGTGTGGTGTTTATAAATAATTTAATAATGAATAAAAGTAAATAATGAATTTAGTGAATTATTAACTATGAAAGTAATAGTAAATGAAAACTTGGTATCAGATCAGTTAGAATAGTTTTGGAAGCTAGAAAACTTAGGTTTAGAAAGTGATACTCAAAACGACAAAGCTGGTGATTTAGAAATTATAACATCCTTCGAATCTGACATCAAGTATAAGAATGGCAGGTACCCAGTAAGATTACCATGGAAAACAAATTCAAAACATGTAATGGAAGATAATAGGGATATAGCACTTGGAAGATTTAAGAAATTAAGTTGCAAATTTTAAATTGATAACCCTTTGTTTGTTCAATATACAGAGGTTTTAAAGGATTACGAGTTAAAACATATTATTGAACCAGTTAAGGAAGACAATGGAAATGACAAGACCCTATTTTATTTACCTTATAGGGCAGTCATCAGAAATTATAGAGCAACAATCAGACTAAGAATAGTTTATGATGCATCAGCCCACAAACCAAAGACACTTTCTTTAAACGACTGTTTATTGCGGGTCCGAACTTATATCCTGATATTTTTGATTTACTAATAAAATTTAGACAAAATTCGATAGCTTTTACGGCTGACATTACACAAACCTTTTTACAGATAGAGTTGAATGAAGAAGACAGGGAGGGACGTTACACGATTCTTTTGGAAAGATGATCCTGATAATAGCAATGAAAACTTGAAAACCTTTAGATTTACAAGAGTTTTGTTCGGAGTAAAATCTAGTCCCTTGCTACTCGCTGCTATCATTAAGCATCACGTTAAAATATTCAGAAATACATCCTGAAACAACAGAACTCTTAAACAACTGCCTGTATTTTGATGACATTATTGGTGGTCAACAAAATTTAGAACAATCTCTGAAAACAAATTTAGAAATTGTGAACATTTTTAATGAAGCTAGCATGTCACTACATAAAGGGCATACTAATTCAAAAGAACTCAAAGACATTTGGCATCACAAAAAATTTTCGATGCTAGAATCTTCTGAAGTTGTCCCGATCAAAGTGCTAGGAATTAACTGAGATACGGCCAATGATAAGTTTTATTTTGACACTCAACAAATTTCATATCCTCGTCAATTAACTAGAAACGTTTCCTATTACAAACCGCAGGGCGTATTTTTGATCCTGTCGGATTTTACGGCCCTTACACCATTAGAATAAAGCGTCTGATTCAGGAAATCTGGTCTGCGAAAATTGATTGGAATGAAGAACTGCCACCTAATCTTAGTTATAAATGGAAAGTCTGGTACGAAGAAATTGAAAAACTGAACCACCTCATAATTCCCCGTTTTTCTTTAGAGGGAATATTAGATGTAGATATGAAACAGATAGAACTCTATAGCTTTTCTGATGCTTGTCTGAAAGCTTTTGGATGCGTGGTATATCTAAGAATAGTTTTGAATAATGGAACTTTTAAAACAATTTTTGTTGCTTCCAAGAGTAGAGTTGCACCTTTGAAATCACTTTTAATTCCTACATTGGAAATCTTTGGACGTGCTTTTTGTTCGCCAGATTAAGCGATAAAATCCCAAAATTTTTAAAATACGAAGTAATCCCCTTCCATTGGACTAATTCTGAAATAAATTATTTTTGGATTCATGGATCCCCCGAAAGATTTAAATCTTTCGTCAAAAACAGAGTTTATGAAATTCAGAAACTAACTAAAAGTAACTGGTATTGTTGCCGTGGAAAAGACAACCAAGACGACCTCTTATCACGAGGAACTAGTGTTGTTAATTTTAGAAATTGCCAACTTTGGTGGCATGAACCACAATGGCTTTTACAGTCTTCAGAATTTTGGCCCTCTGTTAATGTAGACGTTGCTGAAGAAGAAAATTTAGAACACAAAAAGAAGTTTTCTTGTGACCAACAGTATAAATGTATCATACAAGAGAAGGATGAATTGTTTGATATTTCCAAGTACAGTAATTTTATGAAAATATTAAGAATAACATCTTGGATTAGACGATTCACTTTGAAAGCTAGAAAACATGCAAAAGTGACAGGTGTTCCCGCAGCTGATGAGCATAAAGATGCAGAAGAATTCTAGATCCGTAGAATTCGAAGAGTAGTATATAATTCAGAAATTTCGGCATTAGAAACATATAAAAGCATATCTAATAAGTCATCCATATATTGCATTTCCTCGTTTTTGGACGATAAAGGAATCTTACGGCTTGGAGGAAGATTACAATTTTCCGATTTCAGCATCGAAGAAAAACATCCCATCCTCTTGCCTCTAAATTCAAAATTTAAGGAACTGATTTACTGAAAGAGAACGTAACAAGTTGATGCACAGCGGAGTTACAGCCGCTTTGACCAGCCTTCGAAAAGAATACTGGATACCGAAAGGCAGACAGCTTGTGAAGAAGATACTTAGAAACTGTCTTATTTGTAGAAAGTATACAGAAGAACCTGCTCAACAAATAACTGCACAGCTGCCTAAAGACAGAATAGTTGATCCACCATTTCTTGTTTCTGGTGTGGATTTCGCGGGTCCCATTTGGGTTAGATCTGCAACCGGAACTAATAAATCGTACATAGTTCTTTTCACCTGTGCTGTTACCAGAGCCCTTCATTTAAAGCTAGTCTCCAGTATGTCGACGAAACTTTTTTGATGGGCTTTTGACGATTCGTATCAAGGCGAGGACATTGTGATACAATTTACTCGGATAATACCAAAACCTTTCAAAAGGTAAGTCGACAATTCCAGTATTTTTCAAAAATACTGAAGGATTCCAAATTTAAAGATTTTATTGCCAGTGAAAAGGTAAGCTGAAAATTTATCGCAAAACGTGCTGCATGGTGGGGAGGATTTTATGAACGTTTAGTGAAGTCTGTGAAGCGTTGTTTGAGAAAAATACTTGGAAAAGTCCTTTTAAATTTTGAAGAGTTGACTACTATTTGGCAGAAACTTGGAAGAACCAGGGCCTCTCACACCAGCACATTTCCTCAACTTTCGTAAAAAAAATCGTAACTATCCACTTCATTTTATCGAGATGATTGACAAGAATTCGAATAGAAGCTATTAGATGAAACGACAAGTGTACCAAACTAGAAACTAGACTTTTAGAACATCTCTCTAAAAGATGGAAGGAGCAATATCGACTTGACATGCAAACGGCCCATTATTCGGATACTCCTAACCCTAGTAAAGAATTAAAGGTTGGAGATGTCGTTCTTATGGAAGGATCTACAAAGTCCAAACTCTTATGAGAACTTTGTATAGTATTAGAGTTATACAGGGAACGAGACTAACATGTGCATTCTTGTTTAATTAAGACTTCCAAAGGAAAAGGACAAATTAAGAGACTCATACAACTCTTATATTCTCTAGAAGTTGTGAAAAAACTTTAAAACTATCGACTGAACTATCTACTCCGCTATTTAAGGAGAACTTTTTGAACTTATTGATTATTCAGTAATTTCATATGTTTAATTGATTAATTTGTTTTATTTTATATTTTCGTAGATGTTCAAGATTTTTTTCCCTTTTAATTTGTGACAATAAGTAACTGTAAGTATTTTCATTTTATTTGAATTTAATTGCTGTTCTTCTTAATCGTGTAAACTGTATGAGTTCAGGTGGGGAGTGTAGAGAAATATGATGTCATACGGCCATAGTAGAGCCTCTACCTGAAGTAGAAAAAAGTAAATTAGATGTGAGATGCTAGGCGTATTAAGCCTTATCCTTTGTTTTGTAGAATTCCGTATGTAGATTTATTAACTGTTTAACTGTATATAGTGTAAATAAATATTTAAGTTTCTTCGAATCAGTCATAGATATAGAGTTTTTTATATAGATAGATTTTAGATAGGATAGAATTTCGACTTGAAATTAGCCTATCGCGAAATTAGCCTTTCGCCATACCTTTAGATGTATGAAGCGAATACAAAACGTAATAGAGAAGAATCAGTAATAAAATAGGTTTCTAAACAGCATATTCTAGATAGATGGCAAAATATCTTATATGAGAGTCAAAATTTTGCAATCTACCTAGTATAGGCTGTTAGAAACTTAATTTTGCTTATGACACTCATTATATAAAAATACAATTATTGCCAAATTTTACTAAGACACCCACATAAATTATTTATTAAATGACTAACTGAGCTATGTATTCAGCAATACTCTTTTACAGTAAGGAAAACAAATAAATGGTTTCTTTGGTTGGCAACAACATTTTATGTCGGACGCGATTTGGAAGAAAGTGAGTATGCTAACACTTTTTAGAACAGTTAATTAAATGATTACCACTGTGTATTGATCTATATCGCGGGACAATATATAAATGTAACAGACTTTTTATTATTACGTGCTTTCGAAAATCCGTATTATAATTTGTATTATTATCATTTCAGAATCTGATAAAACTTTTCACATAATTAAATCAACATTAGCTTTCTTAAAAATGTGTAATAAAGCATGTTTGTTGTTTAGGATATGTTTATTTATCGTGAAGGACCGAAACTGGAGAATGCAGACATTCTCCGGTAAATGTCAACTCACACCAAATACGCCGGTGAAAACCGGTTTTGGTTATATTCTTAGATATTCGGACCATTGTTGGTGTGTGTAAGCACAGATATGCTACTGTAGAGATCAAAACGAGAAGCTAAGAAGGCACAGATAAGTGTTGTAAAAGCAAGGGAATCTTGAGCAGTTCAAAGTATCATTTTAAGTTGTTGCAATGTATAAGATTGTATGACATCAATCACATAATTAAGTAAGTTTACTGTTGATGTTTTTCCTTCGGAATATACTGTTCGTTTTAAGTTTGACAGTTTATTTATATGTGCTGTTAATTAAGATTTCTCCTCTTTTCATGTATGTCATAATATGTTTTGAAAACAAAGCATGATTTAAAAACTTAATAAAATATTTTTATTCAACATTCATCATCACTGCATGGTGAATTTCGACATTTGCCGGTTTGCCAGTTATGTGAGAAATAAGGATATTTAGCAGATATACCGCATATACACCAACAGACTATGTGAAAGTTGACATTCACCGAAGAATATCAACAATCTCCAGATTTTGCTCTTTTACGGTAACACATCTCTCAACTAATTCCATTGAAATATTATTTTAAAACCATAGTACGTTAAAATGTAATTTTATACAGAATACAATTAAATATTCAACAAGAGAGCAATTTAGTTTATACCAAGTGCTTTATAATGTAATAAATATTAAAATGTGTTTAGTCAATTGCGTAATTTCTGGTTGATGGTTTAAAGCAAAGGAAACATTTGAACGTTTTCTCTATGATATCTATATCTATTACATTAAATAATAGATTTTATACTACTACAGAAATGCTCGTTGTAGCTCATAATTTACGTAATCTCATATTTGTGCTTGTTTCGAATATTTATTGCATTTTATAATATGAGGGCATGGTATTCCGAGTGGAAAGCAAAATCTCAATGATAAATGAGATCATTACATACAATATGCATGAAATTGAATATTTCTCAGAGAATAGAAAACTTTATTGGCGAATAATGTATAATAAATGGGATTCGAAGCGATAATTTCAGATGTTCGTTGCAAAAAATGGAACACTAGGAAATTATTCTCGCAGTTAGATATAGTGAGAATTGTAGTCAAATACTTTCGGAATACGCAAATACTCGTACATTTTCTCGCGTGTTTAATCCCTAAAAGTTCTCTTGACAACAGCAATTGCATGCTTTCTAAATAGCAGATCTCAAATCATTATTCTGATTCCAATAAATATCAATAATTAGGAATTTAGCATTGCTTTTCTCATTCTTAACATAAATTCACGCATGTAAACTGAATAGCAGGCGGTTGCACTTTCGCAACTCTCAATTACGAATTATCAAATTATTGTTTATTACGAAATTACATATCCATGGAAAATGACCCACACATTCAGGAACAGAAGCTATTAAAATATTTGCTGTAATCTTTCATTGGAAGCACGTGATGTTTATTTAAGCATTTCGGTGAATCATTTTGTACTTATTACGAAATAGCAGGAATATTATTTATTAAATCTGTTATAAAACGATAGATAAACTTTTACTAAAAATCTACAAATGGTGATTATATATATTCTGTGTAAATTTTTAGAAGACAAGTTATAAGGTTATTTTCTCCCTCTTTCCAGCATGACTTCGTGGTATAATGTTAGCACACTCGGCGCGTATTCGAGAGGTCCGGCTTCGAGTCCAGGAAAGGACATTGCTCATTTTTCATGTCTTCTGTTTCAAAATAATCTAATGACCATAAAGTTTAAATTCGATTTGGCATTATTAAAACTAGGATAAAAATACTAGTCTGTAAGATGAAGAAGCAAAAAGGTAAACGATTAGAATATAAATAAAAGCAACTTAAATGTTGAAAAATAAATAAAACAACTAAGCAACAGACTTGAAGGCTGAAATGAAATTAACTAATTCCAACTCGCTTCCGTTTCTCGCAGAATAACAAACAACACGCAATACAACTTTTTTGCAAGTCAACCGAAATATATCTTAACACCTCGACCAGATCATTTCAGGAACTACTAATTGATACGCAACAGCAAAATAGAAATTCACTAATAGAAATTATCTCTCTGTCGAAAACAAATGATAGTAGTGTACTAAGGCAGGATGGTATTTCCTCCCTTATTTCTTTAAACTTAGATTATTAATTTTATTTAAAACACTTTTCATTTACTCATTCTGGTGGAGAACGCAACATACTAGGAGTTAATACAGATTTTAATATAAGTGAAAGCATGTTAATTAAAATAAAGATTAAAAATGAAGAGTTCAGTTCAACATTATAATAATGCGAAATAAAGTGAAAAATATTTAAAAGTAGCTAAATTAGAAAGCTAATAAAAATTCTGAAATTTTGAATCCGAACAGGAGAGAGAGAGGTGGGAACAAAGCAGGTCTCAAACGTATAATTAGGGAATAAAACTGTATTTAGAACATTTCCAAATAACTATCAAAATTAAAGAAAATTTCATCTTCAGTTTAAAAAAATGCTTCCTTAACATTTACAGGAGACTAATCAAAATGCTTCACTCTAAAATGAATAATTCTAGCGGCTTCGAAAATCTGATTTAAGATTTTACACTTTAGCTTAATTTATGGGAAAAGAAAGCTTATGGATTCTCTCAAAATGTAAAAAAAAAAGTTTGCAAAGGATTTCTCGCTTTCTAAATTATTGTTCTTTCTCTTGGGATGAAATCAAAAGGGAGGTAATTATAAAAGCAGACTAGAATTCCTGAAGATTTTTTTTTAAATATATCTAAACAGTATGTAGTATTTGCTTTATAGGCTTAAATCTATAGTTATAATAACGTTTCTAAACTATGTTTATCTTTCTACAACGATTTAAAAATTTACCTGTATTTTTCTCTCATGTGTAATAGGAAAAACGAATGTTGTTTCCAATTCAAGCAACATAAAGATTTTCATTTAGTTTCAAAATTATAATTGCACTTTGCAACGTAAGGCATTTGATTTATGTCAGCCATCTGAACCCCATGCCTACTTTTCACTATTTTATAAGTTTCGTTTTAAAGCTCTCTGATTAGCAAGGCCGTACCTATGACATGGAATATTTACGTATTATGAAGGCTTTAAGAAATTATATACACATGCATCTTGAAATATGTCCAAGAAATTAAGACAATATCTTAAAAAACATAATAATAAATATTAAGTTCCAGTGGCATTTCAGTGTATTAAAATCAAGACAATAATTCTTTCTCTTGATAGTTTTGGAAATTTAGGCTCTTTATATACGATTTAAATTATATTAACTCTCCGGGCCAGAGGGTTAATCTAATTTCATCTCAAAAGTGACATACACGAGTTGCAGAACATTTAAAAAGGAAACACTTTTTATTATTATTTTAATATTTACCTCTCATCTTTCAAAATGACTTTGATAGGAATTTTAGCAAACTCCATATCAAATTCGCTGAAACAACCTTGTATTTGGCGTATATTTACTAAAAACACTCAATAGATTTCGAGGGTAGCTACAGGTCCCTCCTCATCAGGAGAACAAAATATCTCATGTATCAAATAATTTCTATTTTTTCTATTTTTCATGTATCAAAATAATCAAATATCAAAATAATTTCTCTTTCTAGATATTTTGTTCTCCTGATGAGGAGGGACCTGTAGCTGCCCTCGAAATTGATTGAGTGTTTTTAGTAAATGTACGCCAAATACAAGGTTGTTTCAGCGAACTTGATTGTCACATTGGCGTGTTTCTCTTCTATTCCAAACTCTATATGTTGCTATTTACTGTGTTGTTATTATCCTCATACGCTGCTAATATTATTTCATACATCGACTTTAAAACATTTAAACATATCTAGTTTGTTTTTAATGTACAATTCTTGAAGAATTTGAATATTATTATTATTATTAGTAGTAGTAATAATTAAATATTTTATACAATCCAACTTCATTCACTTGCCATTTGGAAAGTATGTCACTCCATTTCCCTTGTCAAAATATTCTAAGAACCAAAATGACTCAATTATCCATATATCCCTTTTCCAATTTTATACGAAAATTTCTTCAATTACTGTTCTGATTTGGAATTTATGACACATTACTTATCTTTTACTTGGGGGGAGGAACTTTTGCTTGTAATGCATACTATAAAATTAATTAACAATTAACAAACGAACTCAGTGAAGGTGGAAGACATTTTATTTCATAATGCCTATTTTTACTTCCTTGTACGAAGTGAAAGAAGTATTGTAATAGCGAAAAAATTCGTGTGTCACATTTCAAATATAATATCCATTTCAACCGTTGTCGAAATCATGTGAACGGGGTTTTTTGAGTATCATCTGTATGTACGGACAGAACAGAGGTCTCTTTTTCCATAAAGGGATTAAAAAATGGATTTAAAATAGATTCAGAAGAGATTTTCTTTTATGTCTGTACTTATATACGTAGGTATTTATCGAGCACAACTCAAGAACAATTAGATGTAGAACATTGAAATTTTGTATATGGGACTGCTATAACATGTAGTTGTGCATTCCCCTTTTTCGTTGCAGTCGGCTGCACCAGTCGTGTATATATATATATATATTCCCTCTCTGAGCCCTGAACCGGTGAGCTTAGTTTTTATTCTTATATGTTAGTAAATTGTGGAATTTTTGCTTTAAAAGTGATAGAATTATTTGGTTTTTGTGTTCGGCTACGTTTTTTATGCTTTTAGTTAATCTGTGTGTAGTTGTTGTAGAATTATCAACAATTTAAAACTGTAAGGGGCGAGTGAAGCCTAACGAACCGTTATTTGTTTACATTTGAAACTCAGTAGAATAGCGAATTAAGTCTGTTTTTGCCTAGTGGGATCAAAAATAGTCTTTCAGTTTCGCTCACCGAAAAGTCTGCTTTCTTGCCGGTTTTGCATAAAAACTCTAATTTTAATTGGTAAAAGTTTTTTTTTAACTGTTTGAATTGTATTTGCCTTTTTATGGTTTTCTGCATGGAAAAAATTTTGAATTTTTATGTATTTTTCCTTTGTCGCGAAGGGAAAACTAGATTTACTGAATGAGAAATATATATCTAATAAAATTCGAGGAAATAATTTTAAACGAAATGCAGGCAAAAAAAATGCGCATAATTTAATAGGCTGTAACGAAAAGTCATGTGATGCCCGCATCAGATTTTTTATATCCATAAATATGAGATTAATGTTTCAATCAGAGCTAAAGCAAAAGGCTACAAAAAGATGAATTTTACAGGAGATAAAAAAAAATTACCAGGTTTATTGAGCATGTTAACGATATGGACTTGCAGTTTTATCTTTTGTTCGAAAATTCTTGGCTTACAGAAATGTTTGAATTATAATATTCTTTAATTTATACAAAGCGTATGAAGCGGAAAATCTTCCGTCACTAGGCGCCATGATACATGGAATGGTATTTTCTGTTATCAAAAAATATCTGCACACACTTAAAAGAAAAAACAAAAACATTCATTTTTCGTACATTTCTTTATATTTTCATTTTCTCATATTTTGGGGGAAAGTAAAATACAACAGAAGTTAACGAAGAAAGCATAGATAATATTTTAGATTTTCCGTAGGAAATACAGTACCCGAAACCATATCTCAAGATTTAAAAACAAATAAACGCACGTTTCAATCAATTTGCGATAGAGGTAGCAACGGCTCCAAGTAGAAAATCTAGAGCATTAAGAACTACACCTATATCTATATCTATGTATCAATCTATCTACCTCTCTCGATATATATTAGTTATCATATAAGTTAAGTGTTGAATTTGAGGAGAATATCTTAAACACCAATTCAAAATGTTTGCAATCGCTTTCGATTCCCTTTTCTTAAAATATTGTATAACAATATTACTTATGTATGTTAAAAGTGCCATTAGAAATAGTCAATAAATGTAGTAATTTATTCAAGGAACAAAACTCCTGTATAATAATTCTCATAATATAATATATATTGAACAATGAAAAGATGAGTTTATGAGAAACCAATAATAGATTGCAAAAGCAATAATGCGGTAACATTCTATAACATAAAGTAGTAAACAAATGTTTTTGCGTTGTGATGTGAAATAACCCGCTGTCATTTAGGATAGTCCAGTGTAAACTTATAAGGAAAACAAACAAAGTAAGTATAGTTAAATCACAGATATTTATTTAATATGAGATAAGGAGGAATACAAAAATTGTTGCAGAGTACTGCGGTGGCATGAGAACATTTTGTACAAAAGAAAAAGTGTAGCATACCTGATTGTAACATTGTACGATTTTATTGTATGGGCCCCTAAACTCCCAAATATATAATTAGAATAAAAAATTGCTGTAAGACAACAAGAAGGGTATTAAAATGTTATAAATTAAAAAATTAGATATTCCGGTTTGCACCGCGAACCAATAATATGAGTCAAGCGTTTCTCACAAAATCCTTACCGTAAAAAAAAATTACCTAAGAATTTCTATGTTAAGATTTTAATCCGGCAGCAGTCACCGGTAAAAATTAAGAACACCATTTTACACAGCAACTACGGTCAAATTAGCATAATTAATCACATGAAATGTTTTCTGAGCGAGCTATTAGGAATTAAACAACAATTAAGAATTATCGATCTGTTATTAGTTCCCAGGTCTAGGTAGAGGCGTACGTGGTGACTAGAGATTCTGCCGACCTTCCGCATGGACTCCTGACAAATATCTCTAAAATGAAACCAAAAGGAAGAATAATTTATTAATTTCGTAATGGTGCCAGAGATGAAGCTTTCCGCTGATTTTTTCACCCTAGGCAGTTTTCACCCTAGCAACTATGGCCTTTGAACTCAGCCATAGTTGTAATAGGCCTTCCTCAGCAGATTAAAAGCATGTTGCACTCCTCAGCAGTTGCTCAGTCTCTGCTTCTCTGTTTTTTTTTTTTATTTTTTATTTTATTGAGATTGGCTTTTGGCGGCCTTTAGTCGTATTCGAAATCTCCGGCTGATATTTTCCTTTCTGACGGAATTCTCAAAATTGGCGAGGAACCTATGAAGAAAGATCGCCCAGTTCCAGCAACCTTCAGAGCGCCGAACTTGGGTTCCGCCGGGTCAGCAAGACTTCCGGGTTCCAGAACTTGGCGCTTCTTGCCGTTTTCAACACAGCAATTCAAGGTTACTCTAAGAAGTCAAACAACCCTCTGCAAATCACGAAGTAAAAAAAATTCTTTTCCACTAGCCTTGTTGCAGGGTCTCGATCTAACACTGATAAGCGTTGAATGGCCGACATTTCCATCCCTCGCCAGCGCACCCAGTAATACTTTTACATACAGGAGAACTAGCCTAGAGAAGGATGCAGACTATTCAAATAAAACGCACAACAAACCCATTGAATAAGAAAAATCACCTTGAAAGGAAAGGGACGCTGTTTACAAGAAGATAAACTAAATATCTGAGATAGAATTCTGCGAACTCCCCAAAAAGCTTTACACAAAAATGTCGCATAGTATAGTTAAACTGTTACTCAGTAAAAGTATTTCATTCCATTAATTTTCTGCATTACATCAGTCGAAATTATACAACTTGAGTCAGAAAATACGGTTTCATAAATTTACAGAAAGGACGGGTAAAAATTACACAGAAATAAAAAGCAAAACTAATTAAATTTACTCGCCAAACTAGTGTAACAAAACGGAAAAACTTTAATTTTAAAAGTTAAATAACCTTAAAACTCAAATCAAAACAACCACAATAATAAAGATAAATGAAACTAAATTAAGTTTTTCAAGCAAAAATTAAAAAGTTAAAACCAGGTGTAACGTAAGAGAATCCGAGATGGATGAATAATCAGACCAGCGGTCTTTTAAATTATTTATTTTAAAAATAAAGATTTCTTCAGTAATAAAAATAAAAACAATAAGTCATTATAGCCATACATGCAAAACTACCGCTTGAAGCGGCTCTGAACAGGTAATTATAGCCCTACATGCAAAACTACCGCTTGAAGCGGCTCTAAACAGTCGCGTAGAGCGACTTCTTACAGCTCCATCTAAAACAAAATTCTCTAAGCAGTCTCTCCCTAAAAAGCTCTCTTGCTTTTACGTTGAATTCGAAAGGAAACCGCCCAGGGGGAGTTTCTGGGTTTCTACAGTGGAAAATTAACATGCGGTCATTTAGCGGACACTGGGTGATAGTTGGCACGGAAACCACACAAAAGGTTACCCTTAACACACTTCCGTAGTTAATTTACCTGAAGATTAGTTCTATTGAAAACAGAAATTCTTCTAATGTAAAACTGACGATCGTCACCTCGGATCTTTACAACCCCTTCCCTCCCCGGGGGCTTTGCAGAATTTCAATATCTCTTACTTAAATATTACTGCTAGATACACAATAAAGTCAGTACTAAATAATGAATTGAACACAAAAAAAATTATACTACGCTGGGTTAAGTACCAAGGATAAAACAATAGGAACTTATATTGAGGGCAGTGTAAAAAAGCACATAAACAAATACTAAGAACTAAACCTAATCACATACATAGAAGATAGAATTTTACAATTTCCTGAAAACATGTATATACAATATACATTCTTAAATCGAATATAGATTATGCATCTAGCCAGGTTGAAAACGAAAGCCTTGTAAATATATAATTATCAATTTCTGGTAATCTCTCTGCGGAGACCCGAAACTTGATCCAGAACTAGTACACTTGACCTCAAAATAAATATACATATTTGATATGACATTAACATAAGAAAACACCTCTTCATTAGAAGTTTGATTTACATAATTTATGAAATAATTATAATTATTCCCTTTAGAAATCTCCGTATAAAACTCTAATATAAGTTAATGACGAATTGTGGATCTTTCTGCTTCCCCTGGTAAATTTACAATACATGGTGTTTTGGACAAATCATTTATGAAAATATCAGGCTCTGTCAAATTTACCGAGAATTTTTCTGAACCCCTCTCATTAACAGAAATGAAAGCTTCTAATGTAGCCGTATTCGGATATGTCGAGAATAAACAAATTCCGGTTGATATATTTCCCTTTTAACTAAGTGTGGTGGGCAAAAGTCCGCATGTAATTATGTTTTTCTCTTGAACAACTGCTTCAGGATTGACCGGAGGTTTCCGACCATTCTCCAGGTCTTTAATTAGCACTACGTTTTCTCTTAGATAATTCCTTTCTAAGGAAACGTTTTGAGAGCCTAAACCTGCTAAATAAACAGGGAATTTCCATTATTACTTTCTCTTTGAAAGAGAATTTTGAGTCGTGTCTAATGAATGAAAAGCCGCTTCATTCAGCTTTGTGTTGACCACGAGCAATTTTGCTTCCCTCAGTTCTTTTATTCGGGATGAAGGGTTGCTTTTTTTCTACACGGAGGGACGAAACGTTCTTTATGGTCATCGGGTTTTCTTTAGGTAAACTAGCTTCGCTTTTCGGGAACAGGATTCTCGGAAAAAGTCTGATTGCCTCCTTAACGGAGGGCAAATTTCCCCCCTTAGTTATGCACCTCCTATCTCCGTGCATTTCATTGTGGTTTTGCCCGTTTTCAGTTTCGGCACTATGATGTCGACTCTTGTACATCAGTTGTCAACAAGACTCCTTCATTTTTATTTCCTGCTAATTTTTCTGCAGTCCGGTTTTCGAGCAAATAGTGTTGGACTTCCAAACGTTTCCTATCGACTGCGGCTTGTAACTTTAATCTCGTTAATTTAAAATCTCTTTCTTCGCTCCTAATCCTCTCCTGCCTCTCTTCTATTTGTCCTGTAATTCTACCTTGCCTCTCTTCTTCTTTTCTTCTAGTTCTATCTTACCTTTCCTTTGCTTTTCTCTCAAGTCTCACTGAAGTCATATTTTCTAACAGACTTTCATAACTTCCTCCTCATAGGCTTCATTTCTCCCAATCAGCTGTATAAAATGCAATGTCCTAATCTCTGGTCCGACCTCTTCCCTTAACTCTTCAGCCAAGGTTAAAAGATCATCCTTTCTAACTTTTACTAAGAATGCCACGATATAAGCCCAAATTATAATGACAATCTAATAAGTCTAGCTCTCTCTCTGTCTCTCTCTCTCTATATATATATATATAATTGTTTTAAACAAATACAAGTTTCAAAAAGGAAGAAGTAAAATTGATCCCTTAATTTTTTTACAAGATATTCTACGGATCTCAACACAGATGCAAGACAATTTACACTGTTATATGCACATCATGCTTTCAAAAATAATTTGTCTACTTGAGGACTTATGAAACTAGAGATAATTTTAAACTTTTAAATGCTTTACATACAACTGAGTAAAACGCAAATGCTTATGGTAATACAATATACTATACTCTCATCAAAATTACAAAGTATATTAAAAAGTATGCGTTCCAAGATAAATTAAATTTAAAAAAAATATATGTATGCTCATAACTATACACATTCATATAACAACGGTTAAAATGTAAGATACTAGAGATTTCTAGCCTTTTCTTTCTTCCCTTTTAAGCGTTTAACATGAAAAAAAAGTTTTCAGTTCTTACACAAATAATGATCTACACGCATTAACTCAAAATTCTAACATTTTAAAACATTCAAGATGTCTTAGAAATGATATGTCAAAATACCAGCTATCCTTCCAAATTACAGTAATTCTTCTCTTTTACACATTTAATTATACAAGCCTAATTTCAGCACAACATATTAACATATCAGATATTAAAAGATCTGTTACCTCAGATTCAAATTATAAAATTTATGCTTCATATTGTAAACATAAAACCAAAACAACGCGTTTTTTTAAGCTTCACAGAAAACGATGTCGACTTAAGACAGTTATGTGAACTTGTACAAACTAAATTATAGAAATAAATTAAATTACTTCTCTGCCTCAATATAGAAGTCCAAGGTACGTACCCGCCTGGATTGTAGACTTGATACACAGGTTGATGCTTGGAAAAAGATGCTGTCACAAATTAATTAATGACAACTTAAAATTTTGATATATGCTGATAAACCCGACACTTATATCACTTCTTTTATCACAACACGCTCTTTCACGGCACTTCACTTTCAGACACTGATGATCCCACACAAAGCTGATGAAATTCGAACTTGATTTTTTGGAACCTGGCGGTCCACTTCTAACACCGACAATTTTTTTTTCACTTCTACACGGGAATAACTTAGGACACGAGACGGTCGTACGAAATTTAGAAAAAAATGTTGTTGATATTTTGCACAATGACAGTCCCACACCTTGAGCTGAAATGAGGAGACTAAAGTTCTTGTATATCAGGCCTTACGTCAGTAACTTTTTCGTGGATTTCCGAATTCACTTGCTTCCACCATTTTTATATATAGCTGCAACGTAAGAGCATCCGAGATGAATGAATAATCAGACCAGCGGCCTTTTAAATTATTTACTTTAAAAATAAAGATTTCTTGAGTAATAAAAGTAAAAATAATAAGTCATTACAGCCATACATACAAAAACTACCACTTGAAACGGTTCTGAACAGTCGCGTGGAGCGACCTCTTATAGCTCCATCTAAGCCAAAAGTCT
>KK116356.1:239857-267200 GCA_000611955.2 Stegodyphus mimosarum
AATCTCTGTTCCTTTTAAGTTGAATACGAAAGGAAATCGCCCGGGGGGTCCTTCCGAATTTCTACAGTGGAAAATTACCATCCGGTCATTTAGCGGACACTGGGTGATAGTTCGCACGGAAACCACACAGAGGTGTCCTTAACACACTTCAGTAGTTAATTTACCTGAAGATTGTTATGTAGCGATTTTTAGTTAGTTTAGAATTATGGATTAATATGTAGTTAATTGCAGTTTATTTGTTAATTAATTATTGTGTGAGTAAATTATATGCACTAATTTATGCTTAATCTTTCTTCAGGAGTTGTATTGCTTACGTTATTGAATCAATTATAGCAATATATATTAATAATTCTAAATGCATTATTTTAAATAGTTGTCAGCCTGGTACCATAGATCTAGAAATTAAGTTGAAAGATTGCGTGTCTTCCTTATAATGCTGCAATAAATATCCTTGGTTATATATATATATATATATTTGATTCAGAGTATTTTCTTATGATGTCTTGTGTAATGTTCTTAACACCAGTACTCCTGCTTGGTCTTAGGGGTTGTTCGGGTTAAGCTGGGGAAAGGTTAAACACAACGCAATTAAGAATTTGGTTTTTGATATTATTGTAGGCAATTTATTTAATTTCAGGTTTCAATTGTAACAGTTAGTAATTTAACTTAGTATTTAACGTCTGGTACCATAACACCAGAACAAGATTAGTTCTGTTGAAAACAGGAAGTCTTCGAATGTAAAACAGACGATCCTCACCTGCGGATCGTTACACCAGGCTTCAACATTTAAAGGATAATAAGAGCAACACTGCCAAACTTAAATTAAAATAAACAATTACAGCTAAAAAATCAATTTAAAACAATTACTTTAAAAAAACTGAACAGTTAATAAATATAATATTAATGAAAATTATATTACTGATAATCAAAATTAGCAAAGAATATTAGAAAAAAATATACCATTTTATAATCGGTCTAGAGTGTCTATCATGTTTTGATTGTGCATGTAGGTACATGAGGGAACGTTTATTATAATTTTAATCACCGGCGTCATGCTCTTAAAGAAAGTTGCACGAATAAAAGTCGAAGCTATTAAGTTAAATATTTTTACTTAACTCTAATGACACAAGTTACTTCTGTAAAGTTTGAGCCAATCATGATATTAAAACTTGAAAATTAAGCCTAAGATTAGAGAGTAAGAAAACCACGGAACTGTAATTTTATTAAACATCTGTTTTGGAAACTACCCATTTTTCGCTGCTTTCTCTCTGTCTTGCCAGCTTGCTACCACAGCCTACTTATCTTCATCAAAATTGATTACAAATATGTAAAATGTACCAAGGTAATGAATTATTCATGTAAAGACGTGGTTTTTGCATCAAATTAGCTGTGTTTAAATCAAAAATATAATATCCACAATAAAACGATCTTAAACTGCCGCGAGACTGCTACCATCTTTATGCACCACGTTCCGTAACTACGTAGTCATGCATCTACGTCATCCACATCGAAAATAATAGTTTTGTTATATATATATATACACATATGTATGTATGTGTGTATACTATTGAAAGTACCCGATGCCAGTTAACTTAGATTGAGATTAATGCCTCTAACAGCACAGAGAACGATACTAATGTAATTCTTCTCTTATAACGATGCAAAAAATACGATTCATAGTCATACATTTTTCAGTCTGACGCGATATGGAACCACATAAAACTTTCGACATGGAAAAGTAAGCTAATTCTGTCTCATTATATCAGCAACAATGGCAAGCGGTTTTTAATGATTTTCGTCTTTCTAATCAAGTGGTCGTAAAAGCTCAAGTTCCATCCAAAATTTCACCTATTTTAAATTTTAGTCGATTAAATGTGGCAAAAAATTTATCATAATTGATCAGAAATCAATAACGCTAACAAACAAACAAACGCATAAACAGAGACATTCTTCTTTATATGTTGAGAGAGAGAGAGGTTTTTTAAAACCTTACAAATTTTCGATTAACAAACTCTATGATTTGGAAGCGAACAGTAGCAACACTTCTCGAAATAAAGTATATTTAACGTCGCCACTCGGAAAAATGAGAGCGAAAATTAATGTTTTTAGGGTTGGGAATAGCAGAAATAGCTACGCACGAATTTTTAGATTCAGGAATGATGTATTTAATGCTTGGCAATCGTTTGTCTGAGTTTTTAATTAATATCTCTGATTTTAGTTTTTTTTTGGGGGGGGGAAGTGGACGTTGACTTTTTCCAGTACCCAGAAAAGGATTGTAGAAAGTTTGGTGACGATAGCTATAGTAGCGACTGAGTTAATTGCGAACAAACACACAAATGTTCTTCTTTATATATACAGATAACATGAAAAATCAAAAAAATTATTTATCAGTAATGTAAAAAGCATATTACATAAAAACATTACTGTTCTTAACCATATTTAAAAATACAAGAAATATCTGAAAGGAGATTAATATGACATGACATTTACACAGATTGTCAAATTTCTTTTATTATTCATAAATTTGGCGCAACATAGTTTATTCATTTATCTTCACAATTTAAAATATTTTTGTCAGCATTGTAACAATTTATTTGAAAAATGTACTCTTTTGAGAGAACAATGTCACCATTGTCACATGCTATGGAATGGAGTAAAATATTTTTCTTAGTCATGATATTATATTTTTTAATTCCTTTCTCCGATTTAATAGTTTATTATGTTATACTTAGGTGAAGTGTATGTTCTCGAACAACATTCGCAACAAAATCATTTTTTAGAGAAGACATAAAATTTTCCATTTAATAGAAGCCACAGGAAAAAACAGAAGTAATGGCTGGTATTTGCTATTTATGGGCATTTTACGTTATATTGCAGTTTGTTTTATATGTAAAAGATAAAATATATCCTGGTGATAAATCTTTAAATCTGCAACTCCTGTAATTAATCTTCCCCTCCAAAGAACATTATAAACAATTTTTTAAACAATACTTCAATTAGACTGACGATATTTGCGGCCAGATAATTTGAAATAAATTGCCTAATGTGCTTTTAGGGAGCAATAAATGACAGTAAAAGATATCCATTTAACTAATTATGTGTTTTGTATTCCGATGCAGAATTCTCAGTAAATCACAGTTTAAATGTTTAATATATTACATACTTGAGAGCACTGTAGCTTATAATTGGGCAATGATAAATCATCATGGACATCAGGCAACTTTTGCCTATTATTATAAGGACAACGGATAGAAACAAGAAATCAAGCGTGCTTGCTCCTCATTCAGAGACATCATTATTAGCGTATATGACCGTAACAGTTACTTTATGCCCATGAATTTCGCTTCTGTGACAAAACCTTATATGATCATATTTCATAAGCTTATTAAGTATTCTTCTCACATGTAATTATATTCTATGCTTCAGCTGGAAATACATTGCGTAGTATTTATTGTATAAAGGAATCAAACAAACAAATTTCATCATTACATTTAAAACTTAACTATAGGTTTGGCTTTAGGGTGGGAAATAACCTGTTCGCTGTGCAAGAAAATAATGTAATTCCGCAGTATAATATTTCTTTCATTCATAAAAACCTTTGTTATTTTGAATAGAAATGCTTCAATTAAAAGTCTTATTTGAAATCTTTGAACTTGGCCAAATTAAATATCAAATTTATTTGTAAGGTTTCCAATTCTTTAAATTTTTTAATACATAGTGTATGAGTTGTGTTAGCAGGATGTATCACCTACATTCAGTAACAGGTCACATATCATAATAAAATCTTCTTATACAAATAAAATCTGCTTATACAAAAGCATTTATTCGGTATGAAGTTCTTGACTTAAAATTATGAGGCCATGTTTTTCATTCAAGGATATATTCTTTTCAACTAAAATGCTTCTAAAAGGAAACCTGTGAACCTATTCCAAGCGCGAGGCTTTTTTTATATATCATTTAAGTTGTGACTCAGTGTATTGCTTAGTTACAGTAGAAGAAAGAGAATCTGTACGTTTTTAATAATCAGATGATACTTATCAATGATTATAATGTTTTAATAAAATCTCTGCAAGTTTTCAGCGGTGATAGAACTGTTATTATGCTGCCCAGACGGGAAAATGGTTAGTGACTCTGAGTACTGTATCAAAGGGCCCGCTTCCGAAACCCGGAGAAAGCATGAATGTAACTATCTGTCCTTTCAATAGGAGGCAACAACAGCTTACTTGTTAGGTGCTGCCATAATAAAGCGATCACCGATTCCAGCCATAGTAATGGCTAGAGCCTATAATGGCTAGTGCCAGATAATGGGGAAAACTTGTATTATAATCCTGTCATTACGATATAAAATACATGAAAGCAAATGGCGATCAGAGCAAACAAATGTAGATTCGCTTTACGCTCTTCAGAAAGATATGTTTAAACAAATTTCGGGTTAATTTAGAAAATAAAAAGAGCGCTAGGATCTACAAAAGAGACACTTGCGTAATTTCAGCTGCAGAATGATTAGAAAAAGACTAGTCAAACATAAAATCCGAAACTTTATATGTGCTTGCTGATGAGACTGTAGCTGTAAGCACTGAAGCAACGCCAAACAAAAGCTATACATTTTAGAATTTGAATGAAAATTTGAAAATTAATCCTCATTACCGATCCATTTCAAAGTACAAAATTCTTCACATCCGTATAATTCCTTCCGGAAAAGATATTTGGTAGTTTATATTTTAAAAATTGAAAAATTCGAGTGTTTATGGAAATTCACTTGCAGCTGTGAAAATGCAGGAGTATTATACTGTAAAAAGTTAAATAGTGTAACTGAGAAAAAATAATTTAACATATTTTAAATACAATTACTTATTCAAACTTAATTTTCTGTAGTTTCAAAAGAAGAAGGAAAATTCTAACCCAGTCTTTCTTCGTCTTTTGACATGATCCAAACAACGATATATTTTTCCATGTTTTGGGAAACTACAATCATACACTTTCAGTAAACAAACTCTACAAAGTCACGTTATGCGGCAAGAAAGTATATGTCATGCAGCATATCAGTAATAAAAATATAAATTTATTTAAAAAAAAATGCAGGTTTGTTACAAGTTGCGATTTCACATATTGCTATCTCGCGAGAAAGGAACAGGCTGTTGACAGTCAGCAGCAACTGCGTATTGGCGTGAAAAGGTGTAATTCGTCTATAGCCAAAGTCCTTCCACCGTCAGTTAACTAAATTCAAAGAAGTTAACATAATCTTTAGCAATAAGGTCTCTGTTTCCTGAAAAAAAGGGCTTAAACAAAGTAGAAATTCTACACTACTAAAATTGCATTACTACAATTCTTTATACATAATAATTTTATCAATTCATTCTCTTAGGACTTTTAATCTCACGACCGCATGCAGATCGTTTTTTAGAGTCTCGCAAAGTGCTTTTACCTATTCTATTCCCTTTTGGCTCCTACCAGTTTTCGCCTGAGTTAAGCCTTCAGTTGCTTCAAGCAGCACTTTGATGTCCAACAATTTCCAACGGGTAAATTCTTTGAATTGGTCATAACAATATACCCCAAGCGGCCTTGACTCGTACAGTTCTGACTTGACCATTGCGGCCTGGGAAAAGCTCTACCACTTTCGCTAGTAGCCACTCAAAATTTTTTATTACCACTTCCAATTAATACTATGCCACTCATATTTATCTTCTCCGAAGATCTTCTAATGACACCCATCTTTAGCTGCACTATATTCTCACTACGAAATCTTCACTATAATTCTTCTGTCACATTGAGAACTTGAGCCTCTGCCATGACCAGGCCATGTATTCCGACTTTTTCAGAATTTTCAGAAACACGTTATAGAATCAAGGGAATTGGATTATTTAGATCTTTCGAAATGTAAGCTAGAGGTCGAGAGTTAATGATTCCTTCACATTCACAGAGAATGTTTTGTAATTCTCCAAAATCCAATAACGCTTTCTTAGCAGTTGTTTAAGAATAATTCTTTTCCATCATCTGCCCCACCATGGTGCAAAAGAGGGAATGATCTTTCAATGGATCTGCTTTGCAGAGATGTAAACGTCTTTCCAGCTAATATTATTTAAAGCCATAGCTGTAGCCGTAGCGAATTTCCTTCCAGCTAATATTATTTAAAGCCGTAGCTGTTCTTACAAAATTACTTTCATCGCCACTATAAGTTATAGATGGTAGTCTTCTACGTCTAGTGTATCTTCTAAATCTTGAAGAAAGAGATCAGTTTAGCGAGCAAAAATGAGCTAGAGCCGTATTGCAGAATATGTTCAACATGTAAGTAGACGTATTCATACTTCTTTCTGGGTTGGATTCTTTTGATTTCTGAGATAAAAAGATCAGCGAAATCTACGCCTGTTACTTCAGAGACTTTGACATGATCTTAGGTAAGGCAGATGGTAAAACTTCCGCAATGTTTGCTTTGCCCCGTTTACACTTTAAAAATGGATAAACACCTAAAATCCAAAAATGTTCTCTAAGAATTGTTCTAATCATCTGAATACCAGCATGAGATAAGTTTAAACGGGTATCCAAAATCTCTTTGAAAACAACAACATGGTTAGCAGATAAAACTTCTGGATGAACATCTATCGTGCCTTCTCAATGAGAAATTTTCGTTCTAAATCGTAAAATACCATCTTCTCCGACACAGGGGTGTAAATTCGATAATCTAGAATCGTCCAAAACAGAGAACGTTTTCCTTTGAATTAGTTGCAATAACTTGTTTTCAACTGCTATATATTCCTCACAAGACAGATCACCACGTCTCGTTGACAATCACGTTGACCTTTCCGAATTTGGCTATTCTTCTTGAATCGTAATATCCAACCCAGCATACGCTCTTTGTGTATGTAGTTTGAAAAATGTTTAGAATTATATTTTATATTCTCTAGTTCAACACTCATTAATAAAGATTTAACGCAATTTGTTGTTCCCCATTGAGACTTCTTGTTCCTTTAACGCAATTTAAGGAAGTTTATACTTCCGTCTCTACGAAATATTTACATTAGCAGCAAAATTTGCTGCACTATCAACATCAGTTTCTCTATGATTTTAGATAAAAAATGAAGAAAACTTTAAAATAGATAGCTTAAAATAGATATATGAAGAAAAATTATATATGAAGAAGAAATATTTCTTCATATATTTATTTTAAGGTTTAAAATAGATATCTGAAGAAAAGCCTTAGATAAAAAATGAAGGAACCTTAAAATGATTATTAAAGTACTTTTCAACGGACTTGCTTTCGTTTTCGTTTACCTCCCCTGCTTTGTTAGCTTCTGTTACTTAACTTCTGTTACTTAGCTGCCTGAGTTTTGCAATTCTTTAAATTTCTTCTGAAAAATCTAAAATTTTAATTGCACTTCGATAATATTATTGAGATACTCTTTGTTGATGTTTTCATATACCTGTTTAATAATCTGCGTGAGTGAACTTTTTCCCACTTTCCACGATTTTATGATCTTTCCCTTGTTTACAAACGCTGTGCTGTAACAAGGCCAAATTATTTTGGAAACTAAAATTATTCACTTTCAGTAAACAATTCTACCGAGTCATATTATGCGGGAAGAAAAAATATAACTTATTTGCAGAAAATTCAGGTTCATTGCAAATTATGATTTCACACACTGCTAACTAAACGGGAGAACACGCCATTGCCAGTACGCCGTAGCTTAGTTTTGGCATCAAAAGGTGTGGCTTGTCAGTAGCTAACACTATGATAGTAATGCTGTTTACTACGAAGAGCGAAAATTTAAATTCCCCCCTCCCTTTTTTGTAAAAATACCTAAAAAATTATATTTAACTATTTATCTATAAATATGCATTAAACATCAATTGATCAACTTTTTATTGAGCAGAAAATTAGTTCTAATTATTTTAAACAAAATCATCCTAATTTAAAAAATAATTATTTGTGTATTTTCAAACACATATAACGTTTATCATTTATACTAGGTAGGAAATTGAACAAATTTGATTTTTTGCTCTGATACAAAAATGTTGTTCCCTTACAACATTAAATTTATAGACAATAAATAATTGTTTATAATAATGTTTATAATAATTGTAAATAATGTTGGCTTTTGTCATTCTCCAACGCTATCGCATCCACAACATATAAAAGACTGGTATTTTAAACTCACACAAAGTTCGAATTATTTCAGAAATTATGGTGAAGATAACAACTCTTCATATTATTATTCATCCTAAGGAGATAGTGGACGATGATTTAGCAAAAATCGACCAAAAATCAGGGCTAAAAGTTTCATATGATAATATTTCGCGGTTATAACTCTATAGTCCACAAAAAAGCGCTTATGTCTAAAATTATTTTTAAAGAAGTTATTAAGCATTTGAACACACATGTTTACCTTTTTAGCAGCATTTAAAGGGGCATTTAAATGTTAGTAAAATGATAAACAAATAATTGAGAAACGTTATTTTACTTCAATTTCAGCAACTAGTACTTTTTACTGTTAGTGAGGTATGAATCTGCAAGACATGGAGACTGCAATTTATTCAAGTTTCTTTCATCTTTCTTCCACGAATGACTCACCCACACCAATTAAATGCCCAATAGCTGTCATCTCATAGTACTTTTTATCTTCAACGCAGCATTGCCAAAAACAAGAAATCTTAATCTGCTTCAATGATGAAAACCAAATTAACAGTGGATGTTATATCCAAAATACTGCAAGTTTATCAAAGACTAGCCAGTAATAAACTTTTAGCAAGATGCATATCTGGATTTTACATAGTATCATTTGGAAAAACTGTCCCAAGGAAACATTTGCATCGACAAAAAAGACTCGAAATAGCTGTTATTACTACAATAGTGACTTTAATTTTGGACGTTGAAATACTTTAGGTATGGAACAGGAATATTTAAATTCATGTCCAATATCTATTGGACAGAGGCGAGATAAACGTCGTATAGACCAAAGAGAAAGAGGTGTTCGAATGAATACAAGAAAACAAGAGTTACCAAAAAAAATGTGTAATTAGTTTAACATAATGAATATGTAAATAAGAAAAGAGAAACTTATGGTGCAGGAAGTTTTTAAAATGACAGTTTGAAAAAAAATATTTAGTTGAGTTTACTGAAAGTGTTCGAGGAATTTTCTAAAATAATATTAAGTATTTCTTACCATTCTACAATTTTATTAGTAGAAAATATATTTATGCATAAGTAAAACGATATTAAAGTATTTTATATTAAATAAAATCGTGTATTAGAATATACTGAGAAGTAAGTACTAAAGGTAAGTGTAAAAATATTCTTAAAATGTATTTTTCTCATAATAAAATCTTCGTGGTTACTGCAACTTCCAAACACTCCATGTGCTTTAGTTTATGTCCAAAAATGCTTTAGTTTATATTTAAAGCTAAATTAAAAGCGTTATTTTGTAATTTGGATTCCTGTTTTACAGGTAATCAAACTTGGTATGCAGTTTTGAATGCAAATTCATAAAGGGATAAAAGTCCAATTAAACTGTATTAAAGTGGAAAATTTTGACCAAAATTATGTAAAAGAAAACATGTAAAAAATGTAAATGTTTATTTAAAAGAAATACTAATTAAAAAGTTAAATTTTATGAAATTCACTAATTGATAATTGTTTGTAATTCATTTTCAATAAAAATAAAGTAAATGTAATAAGAAATTTAAAAAAATTAAGACGCACTGAGTATTTTGAAAAAATTAAAAAGATTAAAAGAAATTTAAAAAAAAAATTAATTACAATCAGCCAGAATTTTTTCAAAGATGTTTGATATAATTATGGTAAAATGTACATGCATGCAAAATTTGGTATCTCTACATATCTTCATGCAATAATTTAAAAAAAATATATTCGAACGTCCACCGTCCATGGATTCATTTGCATGAAATACAGTTTGATTCGATTCGTTTAAATGTGCCTTTTGTATAACACTACATACATGCAAAGAGTATTTATCTGACTGGAAGCCAAAATTTTGTTAACATTTTTCTTGGATCAAAAAATACCTCCAGCTTACAGGTGTTATCATTAATGCAGTAATTTTTATATTTACTATCATTTTCCATTTCCTGAGCTCCTCTAGCGGCTTATAATGCAACAAACACGATATCCACACATATACACATGTGTTCTATATAATGCATACTCCTTACTTTTGTTGTCTATAATACTAATTATATTGCAGCAGATTACATATAAAAAATGCCATGCATATTAGAGTACACAGTTATGCCGGAGTGAATGTTTGTGTCCAAGCGGCTTTATTAGATATCTTAGCAATCAATGTCGAGCTCCTTTGTCCTTTCTGAATAGCTCTTCATATGTTCAAGGAATAAATTATCTTAAATTTATATGGCATGTCCCGTAGATGAGTTCAATAAAAGCAGAAGCCTGCGATCTTTCCGTAACGGAACCTAATTTATGAATCCATTAACCTCTAAAGGAAATGCGTCTTGTGACAGAAAGTCTTTATTTTCTAACTGAGTATCAACTTAATTTTGGTAATTTCTCCAAAGTATGCTGATGACGGAGAAATCTCAGAATATTTTTATATTGAATAAAAATACAGCAGAATTAGAAAATCTTTAGGCATCGAATAAGTTTCTAAAAATTCCGAAATCAATTTCTAAACTTTAAATATTTCTCAATATAATAAATGAGGAAGATAATATTAAATGTCCTTAGGAAAGAATTTGTTGCCGGAATGGTTTCTTTCATACATCCATATGTTCATAAACATGTAATTGTAACATTGTAACACTCTCACATTGCATATGAATAGTATTTGTTGGTTTAACTTCCCCCTTTCTTTTATACTGAATTGTTATACATTTGTAAGAACTTTCGTATATTTCTCTGTTAAAGATTTTCAAATTAGCATAGGTTTAATTATAAAATTCATCAGTTTTCCTTTATATAAGTTGAACTATTTTTAAGTTTTATATAGGCTTAATTTTTAAGAAGCAGATTTTAAACAGTTTGATAATGACGTCTCGTATTACTTCTTACTTATCTGAGGTCAGCCATAAGAGAGCACTTCTTAAATATGTAAATAATAATGCTCGACAAACATTTTCTAACACAATTTTTATTTTTGCTTCTCACCTCTCTAGACATTCAAGACATGATATTTGAATAAATCCATCTATTTTTAAATGCAAACCTTGAACAAAGTGCCTTTTCTTGTAACATCAATAAATGAAATGTTTTTCCTCTGTCGTTATTCTAAAAACCTAAAATATCGATAAAACGAAGATTTATTCCATTTACCAAACGTTTTAGTGTTAGAAATTCTATATACTCAGAGCTAGATCCAAATAGTGATATGTAATATCATTTCTAGAAATTTCACCTACTGTAAATAAAATTATATTAAATTTTGCAATGCTGTTTAAATTTCTAATACGAAGATCCTGATTATTTTCATGATCAGGAAGATTTCAACTAATGTTAAAAATGGAAAATGTCAGCTTTATTTCTCAAACGTTATGAACAATAAGAAATGTGAATTTTAAATAAAGTAATATTTAATGAGAAAAGCTATTTGAATATCTTTGATAAATTATTAGCACGTAAATTTGAAACTCTAATCATATAAAATGGATATTGTAATGTATTAACACAAACATACAAAGGTATTAATAATTTTAAAATAAAATTCAAATCGTCAAAAGTCGTATGTATGGTGGGAAAAATGTATATGAACTATATTCCAATATTTTAACACAATGTTCCTAAGCATACTCTTGTGATCGTATAACTCTAGCTGCTAATTAATACTCTTTTAATGCTAAAAACAATTTCTGAGTATTCAGAATAAAATCCTGTTCGGCATATTTAGCAAAAAATTGAATTTAAAATTTGAAAATAAATAGGTTTTTAAAACGACAATTGAAAAGTGTTTTTATGGAATAGAATAGAAAATAGATTTAAAATAATTTACTTGAATCAATGCCAAAAAGATGAAATAAAATTTTTCAAAACGGATAAATTGTTCAGCAAAATATGAGAAAAAAATGTTTCCTTTTCTGATGAAATAAATTGTTCAATCACATTTTGGACACGGTATTCCCACAGAAAAGAAAATATTCACAGTGAAGTACAATAATTGCGTGAACATTATAAAATGCTTAAAAGAGATTTTGTACCTCTGCTATGACGAACTGTTTCATTAAGCGTACTTTGACCTGTAACCATGACTCAGAAACTTATCGTTGCAGCAATAGTTCTCACAAAATTGTGAATCCTCTACGGAGATGTCAGTTAGTTCTGAACAATCCTTTATATGGATTATTATAACGTAATTATTGCACATTAAAATACAATAATTGCGTGGGCATTATAAAATGCTTAAAAGAGATTCTGTACCTCTGCTGTGACGAACTGTTTCATAAAGCCTACTTTGACCTGTAACCATAACTCAGAAACTTGTTGCAACAACAGTTCTCACAAAAGTGTGAATTCTCTACGGAAAAGTCAGTTACTTCTGAATAATTCTTTATAACGTAATGTGACTTGGTATCCACCATCCCAAGGGCAAATGTATGAAGGAAATTTTGCGAAGCCTAATTTATGATTTATCGAGAATGCTTTCATTTTAATTCTTTAGTGACCAATTAAGTATACATGCCGTATTTGAAAAATTGTACGAAATGCTCGAACATTTACCTGAAAGCAAGCATTGTAGGTATCACACAGTTTTCCAGTTGCGTTCACTAAATACGTGTTTACTGTTTTTTTTGATATTCTGAACAAAGGCCAAAATGAATTCGTTGGATACCTTCATCTTCAAGACTAAATCGCTGTTACGTAAAATTCAAGTACTGTTGTCGAACACTATTCAAAATGAGCTGACCGGTGAATTCCCTATTAGGAATGATATTCTGTGATAACAATTCTATTCTCTCTGGTAATAGTTATTTATGGTTATGTGATAAGTATATGCATTAGCTTGTGTCATAAACGCGCGTTATCATGATTTCATGGTTTCTCCTTTTAACTGGAAATCATGAGATGCTTGCGTTATTCTGTAGAAATATATATATAAATGGTAATATAAATAATCTAAAAGATAACAAAGCAAAATTACAGAAATCAATATACTTATGGCAAAAACAAACACGCTAAGCAGAAGTAACTTTTCTCTACACTTTCTCTACACAAGAAGCTTAAGAACTGAGATATAAATGAAGAAATTTTATACAGTAAGGAAAACTAAAGATTTAGAAAAAAGTTATAGTATTCAAGAAGATATAACTCATAAGGAAGGACTACTTAATCGCTTATGTGAAGGCAGAAAGAGGCTTCAAAGGAAAAAGGTATTAAAAAGAAAAAGGAAAGTATTCTGTAGAAGATGGGAAGAATATGTTAATAAGTATTTCATAAAGATGGATTCCTTATTCGCTCTATTAAGTAAAAAGGTGGAAGATATATAAGAAGAAAATATAGGAAAAATGGAGGACAGAAATTAAGAAAGGAAGATTTAATGAATGAGACATCAAAAAGGAAGACTAAGAGAAAGAAGATTTCTTAAAGAAGAAGAACGAAGAAATACGTTTCAAACGTATTTTACTAAGGACAAATTATGCCATTTCCTAAAGAATTACCTACAAAGATACACTACATGAATGACTATAAAGAACTACTATAAGATAATTTTCATATAATTTTTTAAATTTTATAAGAAAGACATTAACAACAATTACATACCTAATATAAATGCATACCTAGTATAATAGCTAAATAGTAAAGTTTAGATAAAGCTGGTCATAAGGCCCATGCATCAGGCGCTGTGTCTCGGGGCCAGGTATGAGATGACTGTGTGGCCCCCAACTAACAGTTCGGGGGTTTTGTTGTAGACAGAGGCGAACGTGGTGCTAAACCAATTAACTGTTACGGTAGGAGAATGGTGCCCACATCCTCCGTTACCTGTTACCTGTACAAACGATGCTGTATGAGGCCTAGATTATCGCGTGAAATGATTCAAGAAACAAAAAGACATCAGAATCAAAAAGTTTCTTCCTGTCTCCACTTATCCTATTGCTTAATCGAAAAAGGAACTCCTTGTCAAAATAGAGATTAACTGATTGATTTTCAGTGACAAAATCGTGGTGAATAAGTTCCTTGTAATCCAAAAATGCAATAAGCATCACCTCATTCTTTGATTTTGACATCCATACCTTTTTAGCATTAAGGGCATTAGCCCAGATGGACTATTATGGAAGCTCTAATTTAGAATTTGGAATTTGTTTTATTATCTCCTTTATATGTTGTCAGATATTAAAGAATTTTTAATTAGCAAACTCAATAATTTCAAAGCGAGGAATGGCAACTACGGAAAAAGAAACATTTTTATCTCCAGCGCGCGAGGCTGTGTATCGGAAATTCTAAAGATATGCTCATTTTAAAATTATTTTGCGATATTGCTGTTGAACTGAATTTTGTGGTTTAAGTGCGAAAAACCTGATAGTTAATAAATAAATCTAACGCACAAAACTTTAAAAAAAGGCCCATTTGGGCGAAATGTAAAATATGAAAGCATTGAGATTTTCTTTTTTTATGTAAATAGGAGACGATTCTTTCCACTGTGCACTTTGTCTTGTAAAAATATTTAATTTTATTATTTTTTCCATCTCGAAGCAAATTTTTTATACAATGTGTTTTCAATCGATGAAGATGACTTCGTTTTGGCATGCAAACAACAAAATAACCAGTTTAAACTGGCTTTAAGAAGAGTTGAGATGTCACCATTTTAAAACATATATATATATATATTATTTTATTGTTTAGTGTTTTAATTTGTCTGGTTGTTTTATTTGCTCGCTTATATATATATATATATATGTATGTATGTATACACACAGTACATAATTAAAAAAAAATATCCAGATGACATTCCAAAATCCGATTTTTTGGATAAATATCCAGATGACATTTTTATCCAAAAAATCGGATTTTTAGAAAACTTTTATTTCGTTGCTCTAAAAGCGTAACTCTGTAAACACTTAATTAAAAATAGCTACATAATATATCTCCATTAACATTACTTTATCATGTATAAGGCAAGTATATTTGAATGCATATAGTGGCTGTATGTTTTCTTACACTTGTTTTCTTACACTAATCTTACACGTTTAATTACAATAAGAATGATTTCAAACTTATATAGTGATTTTTATGAAAGTGTTTTAACAGTATGAGTGGAAGATTCTTAAATGGAAAATTAAAATTTATACCTTATTCCTGTGCAATAAAAAATAGTACTGGTAATAAAATAGAATAGTTTCTAAAATGATTCCATGATTTTCATACGTTTAGGTGCAAAAATAACTTTTCTAGATTTTATTCCAGAAAAATGATTTAAATTATTAGATTTTTAAATTCACAGAATTCTTCCATTTGCGGAAATGAAAGAGGTTTTACATAAAATTCTAAAACTTTATTGCTAATTTTATTAAGCATTTAAAATGGAAGCATACTTAATCTAGCCTTTTTTCTTGGATTTCCATGAGTGTTGGTATTCAGTCAACTTCAGTGGATTAAATTTTGTTAAAATATTTTTGAAAAAATATGTATTTGGAAATTAACATTTAAAACTAATTCCATGCTTGACGAATCATTTACGCAAAAAGATTAAATTACCCACTGTAAGCACAATGATGATTCTCGGTGTCGTTAACTTTTTGATTTCAGAATGCTAAAAGATTAAGCTTTCATAAGTATGTGCAATAGAATTTCAAAAATTGCTTGAAAACTAACCTGCTTTAAATTCTTATACAATTAAATTTTTAATAAAATGTAATTTAAACATAATTAAAATATTAAAAATTTAAACCCAATAAAAAGCATAATTACTTGATATCATTTACGAAAAATTCAAATTTCAGTAATTTCCAATTTTAATCTTATTTATACCACTTTCCTAAAATTAAAACTGAAATTATTTGTTTTAGTTTGTACTGAGCAAACAAATTTGAAAATGGGAATTAAGTGTCAGTGATATAAGTGAAGCTTTTTTAAACAACAAAAAAAAAGTATTTATTCGGTGAACTCTTTTACTCAGAAAACTGCGTTAATTAGATGCATACATTATTTCAGTACTATATTAAAACAGTATTATTTTTAATACATTTTTCTCTCATATTCTTATATTTATTACCAATTATTTTATATTTTCCCCTTTATGTACAGAGCGCTCTGAGACAGCCCCGAAATCTTGCGATTCGGAAGACGAGACAACTTTGTCGACAGTTCAAGGTGACCCGACTACGCGGAAATACGGAGAATATCAAAGTGTCACATACGCAGAAGATTCAGAACTCATATCGGTAAGTCTTAACTCTCTAATTTCCCTTGTATTTAAATAAGTATGCTATACAACAAAAGAATTTCTTATCCATATACATTTATTAATTTCGAAGTCAAATAACAAAAATCAGCCTTACATTCGCAAATTTTCACAGGACTCGTTTCCATGGTTTTTGCCGAACCATCAGCCTCAGCACAAATGAACAAGATAAGACATAGTGATAAGATAAGATAAGAATGGCTGCCCAAGAGTTAACCTACTGGCACCATCTATTGTTGAAACAAAAATCTAAAACATAATTTCCTTTAAGGCTTAAGGTAAAGATGGATTGGAATAAGGATCATTAACTAGAACATAAAATTTTTTGAATGTGAAACGCCTCTAGAAGACCTAATTTACCAATGGAAGATTTTTTTTTTGAATAATTTTGGCTGCAGAAAAATTGAAAATGTGATATTCGGACCAACAATGCTAGTAACAGAGGATTTCTGTGTGTCCTTTTTCCTAACAAGAAATGTTTTATTTAGTTGTTTCAACAATAGATGGCGCCAATAGCTTAACTCTTGTGCAGTCATTCTTATCTTATCTTATAACTATATCTTATCTCGTTCATTAGTGCTTTGGCAGCTGAGGCTGATGGTTTGGTAAAAACCATTGAAACTAGTCCTGTGAAAATTTGCAAATATAACGCTGATTACTAATGCAGAATTATTTCTTCATTTAACCAGTGTAGGTGTCAATAGAAGGTCCTTGTTAACAATTTGTTTAACATAACAATTTGTTCCAATGACAAATTTGCATAATACCGAATTCTGGGCCCCGGGAATTAAGCCAAATTTAAAAAAAATAAAAAAAGAACATCGTTAGCTCATATGATTGTGTTACTTAAAATTATTTGCTTGTGCATGAGGCCTAAAGTTTGAAAGTTTGAAAATATGAGATTTTGAGTTCCAAGAATTCAATAAAATACTGTTTGTTTTTTCTGTTTTTATTGAAGTATACTTTAATATATATGTTTGGTTAGGATAGTTAAATTACATATTTTATTTGACAAGTGCCAAACTGCTTACGTAGTCATAAATTCGTTATATTTGAAACAGTGCATTAGGCATTGTGATAATGAAATGTCTTCAGTGACAAACGCGGCCAAATGACAAGAATCAAAACTCCTGCCGGGGTAAGAAATTAAAATATATATATATTGTTATTACTAATTTGGCTGATTTGCAAAGTATGACACGAGTGATATTGTAGGGATTTATATTTATTTTAAATAACGAGTTAAATTTATGTTTGTGTTGTTTCCTATACGCCATCATACCCCTAATTGTCAATGCCAGAATATTTAAATTTGGTATCGTGCGTGAAGTAATGCAAATTCTACCTTCAGGAGAAAAAGTTTTAAATACCAAGTTCCAGAAGAGAAGGTTACAGAGTGTGGATGAACTTTGTGCTTGTTGTAGCGTGAGCTTCTGCTTAGCATTTATTGCTGGTTCAACGTGGCGTAACAGTTATTGCTTTGCTGCCACTAGATTTTCAACGCTCTGTTAGGAAACAGGATAGTCTGAGCCCTGTATCTTCAAATTTTGAGCTTATTTCTTACTGTTTCAGTTACCGTCCAAGCAGAGATGTAGTTTGTTAGCGTTGAGCTGACGCATTGTAAATTTCTAAAGAGTTGTAATAAAGGGTACTTTTAACCCTTCTTCTGTGCAATCACTACTATTCCAGTTTTCACACAACAGCTAAGCAAGTAGACCCTACAATCTCATCTGTTGATAAAGTCCGACAATATCCGATTAAATTAAAACATCAGAGTTAACAGTTACTATCGTGGGAGTTGTTTTATGTGTTTTATGTTTGTAATCAATTATTTTTGGTTCACATCTGTTAAGAAGCTAATTTCTTGATGCGAAGAGGCAGCCAATCTTTGAAGGAAGTTGTGAAAGTTTGTATTTATTGATTTAATAGAATCACTTTTTTAAATCATGCAGCATTAGTCACCTACTGCGGAGCATTCAGGATAGATCTGGGAGTCCTGTTCTGAATTACTCAAAATTCTTTTCTGTGACTACAGTAAGCCATGCTTAAGACAATATAAATAAAAAGAAAGAAAGTTATTGTTTCATAAATTTGTCTTTAAATTTTAACTATCTGCTCAGATATACTTCCAAGAGTGGCAGAAATATAAATAAACGCACTAAAGGTGGGGGAAGTGTTCATTGTAATTTATAAATGTGAATTTGCTGTCAAAATGACTCTTAAATCTTTGGTTTTCTTTCTGAGTCAATGCCTAGGTTATTGATCTTAAATCATTATTAATATTTGAATTCCACTCGTGTCTTCTATAAAGATTATACTGCATTTATATATAATGATTATCATTTCTCATAGTGTACATTAACTATGCACAATGCTAGTAGAGATTGGAAATTTAGTCATTGCATATAAATTAAGTAAATGAGAAATTAAAAGGAGAAAGGTAGTGGATAAAAAAATAAATATAATTTTTAACAATCGCTTTTAGTACAATTGAGACTTAAACGTAGAGCTTCAAGAAACTATACTTAATACTTAATGTACGTCTTCTTATCAGTCTAATTCATCCAATAACGAACGATGATGTTACGAAGATAGAGAACTATCAATGGTAGCCAGTACAGAATATACGAATTTTAGCAGGAACGGCTCTTAAAGCACAATTCCATATCCATCTACTTTGCAGTTAACTATTTGCATTTTAATATGGGTTTAATTTGTCAAGATGGAAATTACATTGCTGTTATTACAAAGATGGATAACTATCAAAAGCATATAATGGCAGCATGATTACGCCCAAAAAGGGATGATATGATAGAAATCATTAAAAAATGATGACCTTTGAGACGATAGTCATGAAGTAACGTTATAGATATAGAAGATACGTGAAATGAGCAATGCTCTCGCCGGTATTATAACCTGGACCTCTCGAATACGCTTCGAATGCACTACCGTTACACTGAGAAGGCATGTTGGAAGAAGAGACAAAATACCTTACAACGTTTGAAACATCATGTCACAGAATACGAATCAAAGAAAATATCAGTTTCCTTCTGAGTACGTCACACCTGAATCGGGTATTAAAAGTAATCTTCGAATACAAATGTTATAAATAATTTCTAATGAATTATAAAAATATACACAAGGTGTTCGATGCAAAACCAAAAGAGTTTATTTCTTTTATTTCGTTAAATATTTGTTTTAAACTTCGGTTTTCAATTGTAGTATTTCTAAAAATAAGATAGGTAATTTTATAAAAACGGTTCCAACACTTGAAGTAGAACTTCTAACCTTTTATATAAGCGTAAACATGAGTTGGTCACATAATCATTGCGCTCTGCAAAATTACACATAAAATTTCTGTATACTTAAAGGCAAAATTCGCAGACATATTCGAAATTGAATTTAATGACTTAGCTATTTTTGGCAGATAATACCTATTACTGAGAAGTATTTGAAAATTTTCAATCACATTTGCAGCGCAGTTACGAACTTCACGTTGATCTTACTAATCTTATGTTGAAGACTAACTCGGGTTCTATAAAACAGCTTTTGCTATTAAACAACAGCTGACTCTGTGCAAATATTTATTGCTTGTATTTTTCCGATTGTTGTTCGTAAAGAATGTTTTGCATTTAGCTTTTTTTCAGTGTAATGAGCATTTTAATAACTTAGAATGTTTACGCTACGTTAGTGCATAAACGTTCAGACTTTATACGTACAACATCCTCTCATCTTTAAAATTGAAAGTGATGAAATAAATATGCTTTCCTTAATTTCAGAAACTTTTCAACGTGAATTATGTGTTTGCGATCAACAATGCGTATATCAACCACTCTCGAATATGCGCCGACTGTGCTACCGTTACACCAAGAAGTCAAGCTGGAAGTAGGGAGGAAATAATAATATAAGGATATAATCTCCCCATTTTAGACGACGACTGGGAGTAGGGGACCCAACTGACAAATCTTAGTCGTGACAAATTATTGTTCCCCATCTTTTAGCTCGGGAGCCACTGTAGAGGCATTATATTATTTTAAAGACGGCGGCTTGAAAAATGAGCAACGTCCTCGCTGGGACTCGAGCTTGGATCTCTCGATTACGCGTCGAGTGCCTACCGTTACACCATGAACTGATGCTGAAAGGAGTGAAAAAATATAAATTAAATCTTGAAATATTCAAATCTGTCTCCGTCGCTTTCTAATATTTCCGTAACTGAAAGATAACATTATTTTGTTTCCGTATAAAAGTGCATAAAAATCAGAAATTCCTAATATATCATTTTTTGAAACATAATACCAGTTGAAACGGTCTTAATTAAGGGATAAAAACTGCGAAAACATATTATTATAAAAAACAAATAAATGTAATGAGGTGCTTAATTTTCTTTCTCAGTATATTCCTGTTTGCTGCATTGTTTCATCTTAAATTCCCAAATTGACCCGCTGGATTAAAATCGTAAACTTCAATGAATCCATTCCATGTATCTAAATCCAAGAAATTCATCTATTCCTGTTTCTGAAGCTTTTAGTTGCGTCTTTTGTAGGCAAAATTTCACATTTAAAGCATCAAAATATCTAAAATCATTAAAATACAAAATTTTATTGGAAAATATTGATACACGTTACGTCAGTGCTGTGTAGCTAATTTTGCACTTGCACTATGACAACTGCGAAGTTTTCAGTACCTAACAGAGTAGTCTTAATTGCTGTTACTGGTAATTATTCATTGCTTGGAATTTGAAGACCCATTTATTTATGAAAATGTGCCTAATACATTTGGATATACACAATTAGTATTAGTAATCAGAACAAAGTAGTTTAAACTTTTCTTGGTATACAAAATGAAGCAATTATATAGTTTTTGTGTTGAAATTACTGCCTAAAACGTTACTGGAAGTTCAGTGTTTGTCAGTGAGATAAGTACTGTTGATGGGTTAAGATGATGATATCACATCTTTTGACAGTATAAAACTTTAATTTATAAAAAAACAAATCGTTCATGGAAAATATATTACGAAGACAATCAATGATGTTTTTTTGGCAAAGCATTGAAATATATCAGATAAGCTCTTTTGGTCCGAATCTTTCGATCGCATTAAGCTGTACTTATCAAATGTGTCAAAAAATCTAATAAAAGACGAAAGACGGTTTAATGTAAAAAAAAAAAAAAACTATTCCTTATAAGGCCTGCTCTGCAAGATATCCCTGTTTACCATCCAAGGGGTTTACTCTAGATAAAGATGAAGGTAGTGCAGTACCGATTAACCATAACGGTAAAGAGATAATATCCACGTCCTCCATCACTCACTCGTGGTGTAGTGGTAGCATGCTCGACGCGTATTCGAGAAGTCTGTGGTTCGTATCCCGGCGAGGGCACTCCACATTTTTCACAACTCATGACATCAAAAAATACCTAATGTCTCTACAGTGGCACTCGAACTAAAAATGGAGGTAGATGATGCTTCTGCACCACGAGGATTTCGCGATTGGGTCCCCTAATTCCTAGTCGCCCTTTAAAAGGGTTAGTATATAACGTATTTCTCCCACCTTCTTCGCATACCTTCGAGTTGTAGTGGTCAGCACGCTCGACGCGTATTCGAGAAGTCCGTGGTTCGAGTCCCGGCGAGGACATTGCTCATTTTTCACCTCTCCTGCCCCTAAATAACCTAATGTCTCTACACTGGCGCCCGAACTAAAATGTGGTGAATGAGGATTTCTCCACCAACAGAATTTGGCGATTGGGTTCCCTAATCCTCAGTCGCCATTTAAAAGAGGGTGTATATAAGGTATTTCTCCCGCCTTCTTCGCATGCCTTCGTGGTGTAGTAGTCAGCACGCTCGGCGCGTATTCGAGAGGTCCGTGGTTCGAGACCCGGAGAAGGCATTGCTCATTTTTCATCTCTCTTGCTTCAAAAATTCTAATGTCTGTACAACCTGCGTTGCTCTGCCGTAGTAAATCAATCTCCTAACTGAAACTCTAAGTGTCTCATACGCAACCACTGTCATATTTTGTTTGATTTATAATTATGCGGAAAATTTCATGTGTTTTTTTAATTAATCACAAAAAATAAATACAGAAGATGAGGCAGGCATATATGATTAAGGGATTTTTTAACAGAGGGACGTTCTAATAGAAATTGCCTCTCATTTCTGTTATACAAATTACAGAGGAAACTAGATTTATTTAAAATATATTTTCAGACACTCTAACCTTTCACCCCTTTGATGGTAATGAAAGGGCTCAGCTCGCGTTCAAGTTACTCACCGCAGTGGGTGTAAACGAACAAGCTCACATTACAAATTTACGACTGACAGATATCACCCGTATTTGGGAAGAAAAATTTGTTTACTCTGGCAACCGCCGAAGGGACTTTCAGCGTTTTATTAATTTCATGTGATGCCTCATTCCTATCGAGCATCTGAATGATTGCATAAATTGAAGCTTCTGAAGCAATTTCAAAGACTATTTTTCTTTGATTAATTTGAAAGCGAAAGTAATGTTTTTTATTAAATGACAATGAGAAAATAAAATTTAATTAAAATCATTAATTTTAGAAAACTGAATCATTTCAAATTTAAAACTTTGACACTTTCGTTTCTGTTGCCACTGGAAAATAAAAGCAATCGTTAATTAATCAGGAACACAAATAAAATTACTGGTTTCAGATAATTTCAGTCTAAGACGATATCTAGACGACATTGTTCTTCAGTGGGGATGGTCAATCTAGAGGTCATGGCAATAAATTATATTTGACACTGTTATTCTCGTATTTAGGTGAAAGTAAGTGATCAGTTTGAAAGGTGGTTGTTGTGAGAGTTTTACTGTTTGTATTTTATTTTTTCGGAGGGGGAATGATGTCTGAACTTACAGCATAATATACAATGAAGACGTGAGTCTAATATTTATTTAATTTCATGCAACGATTTGTCTCACAGAATTAACCAGGTGTTAATGCATTCTATAAAAATGAACAAAGTACGTTATGTCAACACAAAAAATTCAAGGCTTTTACATCTTAAGTCTAATTTAGCAGGCACTTCACAATTTTATATTCGTTTTGTAAACCAATATAAATTTGAATATAAATAATATAATAATTACACGACACATGACCTTGACATTGCAGTTTCAGCAGATAAAAGTGCTCATGTCGTACAAATTATCCTTTCCCGCTCTCAGCAGCTGGAAGGCTGTATTTATTTATTTATTATTATTATTATTATTTTAGCATTTGCTTCTCACCTTCAGCGTTTTTGTGGAAATTTTATGAGAGTTAAAATTCTAAATACATTAATAAGGTAATCTTTGCTAACCGAAGCTAATTTAGCATCTGCTTTGAGAACGAACTTTTTGCTTTATATAGACCCTAGGAGCCCAGCGGTAAAGTCCCTAAATACTGGTAGTTCGATCGAAAATTCGAGTCCCGGCGAACGAGATGGCTGCATGGACATTTTCGTGGTTTCCGCATGTGTAAAATACTATATACGAGTTTTCTCAGAGAAAGTCTTCTACGAAGGCGCCCTTAGGCAGATAGCCCTTGAGTGCTTTGCCATAATAAAATAAATCAAACGAAACCTTTATAAAGTTGACCATAAAAATAAACTTTCCAGTCCGAACAGTCATCATTTTATATATTAACTAATCTTATATCTTTTTGAAGTTGGATCGAGCATAATACTATTTACCACTTCAGTTTTGCTGATACTACATTTCGTATCTTGAGGCAAAATATTTTAAATGATTAATAAAGAAGTTAAAATTTTTGAAATTCTAGTGAACGTAAACAGATAAAGGACCTCTTCACAGCAATGTCCTGCAAAACTTTCTGTCTTAAGGACATTGGATTTTCTAACAAGGATTGTAATAATGTATTAAGTAAAACAAACGTTTTCTGACAAATAAATTGCTACTGTTAGGAATAAAAGTAGAGTGAACTTTTTTAAAGTAAAGACCATATTTTCAACTGAATTTGGTCGCTTGTGAAAGTGGCTGTCGTGAAGAAATGACTGTCAATAGATATCTAAATTATTAAAGTCGCCTTAAAGCTAGCCATATTTATAATATGCATATGGATATATATATGATATACATATATATGATAAATGTTAATATATGTAAATATATGTCTATTCCGGAATAAAATATCTTAAATCAAGCTGCGGGCTGTGAGCAAAATGCTTAGTTTTCAGTCAGGGTTGGGGGAAGTAATTTGGTTCCATGCGAGGGCAGTGATTGATATAATAGGGCAGAACATATTTAAAGTATTAAGTTTTAATACGAAATAACCAACTGAGTAAGCTATTATTATAAATATATATAGCAAAAGTATAATATTTTATAATATATTATATACATATGCATAAGCGAATTTGGCATGTATATAAAAATCTGCTGTACATTAATTCTATCATTACCGGTGACCCGCCTTAATCTGAGTCGTTTCCCGAACGGCAAGGAACAAATCAATGTACGAACAAATTTGGAGAGAATACGATTTGCATAGAGCCTTCTTTTCAGTAAACTGCATTTTAAAGGCCTAGATCAGAAATGGCGAATCTTTTTCGCATAGTGTGCTGGTTAATAAACCTCTGCTTTTATATCAAACTATCGAGTTATATTTTTCAACTATATTTACACTTTAATTATCAACTTTCATTGCATATGTATTGAATAAATGGTATTTAAAATATAGTTCAGTTTAATATTAATACAGTGTTATAAGGTATTTTCTCCCTCCTAGCATGACTTCGTGTTGTAACGGTAGCACACTCGGCGAGCATTCGAGAGGTACAGGTTCGAGTTCCGGCAAGAGCATTCCTCATTTTCCGCGTCTTCCTGCTTCAAAACAACCTAATGATTCTATAGTGGTAAGAAGTGGTGGATAATAATTCTTCAACACCAGGATCTTGCGATCGGGTCCCATAATCTCCAGTCGCCCTTTAAAAGGGGGAGTGTATAAGGCCTTTTCCCCCCTCCTTCCAGCATGCCTTCGTGGTGTAATGTTGGCAAACTCGGCGCGTATTCGAGAGGTCAAGGTTCAAGTCCCGGCGAGGGTGTTGCAGGTTTTCATGTCTCTTGCTTCAAAGGCTTTGGAATGTAAAGTGTCCTAAAGCGGAAATGATGAGAAAAAAATCGTTAAATGAGCAATAAAATAATTGGCTTAAAAAACTGGAATTTTGTTTCAAATGAAGAATAAATTTTTACCCATTAATTAATGAACTTTTCACATGGATGAGTGAAGGGATTGCTCTGGATGTAAATTTTCACTGTAGAAAAGTCATTAAAATTAAAATGCAATATAATTATGTAAACCTCAGCTTGTTAGCGAGTATTTCAAAATTCACACCTATGCTAAATTCAAATATATCATCCTGTGTGGAGAAGTAATATAAAAAATGAAAACACGTATGCGCTTTAGAAAGAAGCTTACAATACTAGCTGAAAAAAAAATCGTTAATTTAGGAATTAACATTTTTTTTCTTAGTTCCACTTTATATACATTATTTTGACTTTCAGTTGTTATTCTGAAAGCTTAATGAAAATTTATAAGAATGATGTTGTAATAGTAGCAGTGATTTTTAATTTTAGCATAATGTTTTTTAGTATCTGTAGAAAACACAAAACATATTCAAAAAGCAATTGAAATCTATAAAGGCTACTTCTCCAGGAACCTGATGTCGTGTACAGTTGATATTAACACAATTCTTGATTTGGAAAAGAACAAATGCACTTCAAGCTGCATTTATTGATTAATCGATTTCTGTGTTTCGCCGCTGAAAGCACAAATTCTTGTAAAAGTCGATGGACAAAGTTCTGCAAAGTTTTAGCACTTTAAAAGTTTAGAGCTTTAACTGGATAAGATAAAACTTAGATGTAACTTCATTTTCATCTTTCTCATTACTCTTGCCTGTTAATAACAAATAGATGCTCGCAGCAATTATAAATCTACACAGAAAGTTCCTTTAATTTTACTCGCAGAAAAAGGGGTGATATTTCTGATTAAAGTGTATTTAATTTTCATAAAGTAATTTTGATTTCGTATGATCAAAGGAATGGTACATTCCAGTTGTTAGGTAATTCATTGCGACCGCTCTTAATTAATAATTTCCTTTACAAAAAATTAAACTTTGTTCAGAATATCATTAATTATGTCGATAAGTTGAACAACCTAAATTTATAAGGAAGATGAATCATTGCAGTTTCCTGGAGACTGAAAATGTGCATTTTCGTATTTTCCGAAATAAATAATACGTTAGTAAAGAGAAAAATCTAATATGTACACCACATGACTTCCTTGTATGGCCTATTATTATACACACTTTTGCTGCATTCCATTTAAATTTGTTTCCTCGAATTTCATTAGAGATATATTGCTCATTCAATTAATTTATTTCTCACTTCGCGGCAAAGCAAAAATGCATAAAAGCTCAAAACATCTTCATAGAAAATTGTAAATGCAAAAACGCGTAAAACACCAAACCCAGTCACGTTTAAAAAAACAATTTTTTACAGTTAAAATAAGAGTTTCTACATAAAAAACAAGGAATTCGTCCAGCAGGCAAGAAGGCAGATTTTTCGGGGCACAAAACTGAGAGTTTATTTTTAGTCTCGCTCGACAATGGTTTATTTGGTTTATGTAATTACAGCAAAGCCTCGAGGGCTATCTGCCTCAGGGGACGGATGCCTTCGTAGAGGACTTTTTAAGGGAAACTGGCTCGTACCCTCTCGACAAAAAGACTGTGAAAGTGCAGAAACTGAATTAATTCACTACGAATCAGTTTCAAATGCAATCGAATGGTGGTTCGTTAGGCTTAAATCGCACTTAAACTTTTAAAATGTTGATAATTCTACAACTAACGCATGCAAATTAACCAAAGACATAAAAACTTTAACCGGAACATAAAGTCCACATAATTCAATCAATTTTAAAATAAAAAATGCGCAATTTACCAACAAATAAGGAAAAAAAACTAAGCTTACCGAGCC